>CM060615.1:3942821-4187821 GCA_030578255.1 Tiaroga cobitis
TCTTATTAAATATTTTGGATAATTTGAAATGTTAAGCCAAGTGCTTTTTCTTGCTGAAAGTTTTTAGAAAGTATATTGGCAAATAAAAAATAATAATACATCATCATAAGGCAAGTTTGTCACATTTACATAAAAAAAAAAAAAACATTTTAAATGATAAAAATGGCTTTTATACAGTTTTTAAAAACTTTTTATTATTCATTGTCATTATTGTCTTAATTCGAAAATTGTAATTAAGAAACCCTGATTTATTTTATCTAATTTTTCAGATTTTTTTACTTAATTTATTGTATTATTTTTTTCTTAAAGGGATACTCCACCGGTTTTTCATATTACGCTATGTTATTCCCTTAACTAAGACGAGTTGATACATACCTCTCTCGTCTCAGTGCGTGCACTATATCGCTCTGTATATAGTGCCGAAGTGATGACGTCACTCTGTAGGCCAAAACGCGGAAGTGAGTTAGCATTTTAGCACTCCCGGTTCCCTCGCTCTAAAGTCTATGGGATTTTTGAATGGGTTTTTGCTAAATCGCCTGAAATAAGGTCTGTGGTGAACAAAGCCTCTAAATATTTTCACGTTTTGATCTATGACATAGAACACACAGTTATAACCTGCTTGTGGTTTTTTAAACTTTATTGTGTCTGCTTGTGTTTTTTAAAAACTTTATATAGGCTTCAAAATGTATAAATTTTGGATTAACTTGTAAAGATTATCTTGATAGACAAAACGTGTAAGGGTCACAACTCTTTGTTAAACACAGATCTTATTTTTTGCGATTTTCCAAAAGTCTATGGGGAAAATGCATAGCTTTTCGATCGAGGGAACCCATGCGCCGCTAGCTTCCGAGTTGTCCTACAAAGTGACGTCATCACTTCGGCACTCTAGGGACCAGCAATTGTTTTTGTTTTTTTGTTGTTGTTCTTTTTATTACCTTTATTTAACCAGGATAATCTCTCAGAGATTAAAAATCTCTTTCACAGGTGTGTCCTGGCCAAGAATGGACAGCAGTTACAATCACAAACGTATCAAAACAACAATATAAAATTAAAACAAAAATATTTGCACATCATTGAGTCTTCTTCAAGTGACCGAATAATAGATTTAAAATGTTTGTCATTTCAGTTTTGTTTGGAGTAGATTCCATTCAAATGTGCTGCATACGATACATAAAAGCCCTTTTTCCAGTTCAAATGGAACAGAAAGAGTAAAACATTTTTCAGACCGGAGGGAATATTTCCCAACACTTAGTTTACTTACCAACTTTCTTCAAAATATCTTCCTTTATGTAAAGAAGGAACTGCATGCAAGTTTAGATTAGTATGACTTGGGTGAGTAAATAATGAAGGAATTTAGATTTTTGTGAACTATTCCTTTAATGTATAATATAATAGTCTATAATACAATATAATATAATATAAATCTCACTTGTCTTATCTAACAGTCTGGTTGTGTATGAGAGAATGAAATGAAGCATCATCAACCTCTGCTGTTGTTTGTGTTTTTATGCATGTCTCAACATGTCCGCTTTACCACCAGCTGAGGTGTAGGATTGGTTTAATCCACTGAGACTCCAGGATGAATCCAGGATAAATATCCTTCTCATGAGGGAATGAAAGTGGGGGATGAGATGAACATCTAGGCATCCGAAGAATTTTATTTTGATGGAAAATAATGAACTGGGTCTGTCTGAGAAAGATACAAATGCATTTGGTTTTTAACAGAAAACCAAAACCATTAGATGGTTCAGCACAGAGGTGAGAGGTCAAGGCAGAATATCAATTATCAAAGTATTGATTCTTACATGTCTTCAGAGAAAATGCCCATGACTGACCTCACAAAAGTACCCATGAAAATATTCTCCTTGAGATTATGTCCAAATGTGGGCCAAAGGATACAGTTTTGCTGTTGTCATTTCACAACACACTTTAGGAACATTCATTGAGATCTAAAAATATCCACAGCAACAAACCCAAAGACTTCGCTTCTCCAGATTGAGTCTATGTTTGGATACAGTGTTATAATTTTATTTTCATATTTATAATAAAGTGCATTCTGATTTAGATTTTAAGCTAAATGGTCCTGTTCTACTTATTATGCATGCCGTTTTTATGAGTTCATTTAATTGAAAGATATGGAATATTTGCACTTTTTTCCACACAGGATCTAGTGGAGGCAAAAATGAAAATAATAAATTGTGAAAAACCTAAAAGAAATGCTGACCAGTCACAGGACATAAGATATATGTACATTTTAACTTCATTTTTTAATGCTGAGTTAAAAAATAAAATAAAAGTTATTGACATATTTTTTGCATGATAAACCATTTATTCTGTTATTTTTAATTCAAGTAGAAGTTAAAAGTATACTTATATTTAGCTTCAACCTTCAGGCCATTTTTAAATACATTTATTTGTGAATAAATAATAATATTTGTGACTTTATAACATATAAATATCTAAATGTTATGAAAATGGTTACAAGAGTGTTTTTGGACAAGCTGTAATGTTCCAGGCATGAAAATAATTTCAGGAAAGATGCCCGGAATTTTGATTTAGTGGAATCGTGGTGGTTCATTTTAGGTAATTTGTAGTGTGTCGTCCCTGTGAACCTTGACCTCTCTGACATCCCAAAGCGCAAAGCACATATGTATGGGAGAACGTTCCCGTGTCCCACGAGTGCATGCACAAGGAATCTTGACACAATACTGAGGTTACATAAATCACAAAAAACATGGCAAACAAAACAGTTAACTGCAGAGTATTCTGTCCTCTCTAAATCCCCAGAGAGGACATATTTTTAAAGCCATGTCATTTGGGAGGATCCCTGGTAAGATATGTTGTAAAACACTGTACAAAGGTGGAAAACACTATTAAAATAACATACAGTATGTGGACTAGCTGCTATTTATTGACACTGATTTCATATGAATAAACATTTTTGATATTAAATATTGGTATTGAAAGCATAATATATATATATATATGAGTGTGTGTGTGTGTGTGTGTGTGTGTGTGTGTGTGTGTGTGTACTTAATGTGTTATAGGCTATTTAATGGATTTTTCAGCTAAATTCAAACGGTATAAAGATCATCCAAAAATAGAATCATAAATCATATTTATGTTTAAACTATTTTGACATTTAAAAAGCAAAATGACCAGTCATTACAAGCTTCACAGAATTAAGTACCTTGCAAAACCATGTAAATGCAGGAACTTTGTTTCCATAGTATCACCATAACATGTACCACACCTGTACCATATCACTGTACCATGATACCTCTACATTGATATTTTTTTGTTTTGTTTTTTTGTATAAGGACATGTTTATAGATATTCTGCATGGTAAAAACATGGTATTATCTGATTAGGACACCATTTAAATACCATATAACATACTACAAAACGGCACTAGATGATAATACCATGGTATTTTTAGATTTACCATTGTACCATGACATTTTAAGGTTCTGCAAAGCACTTTCAAAATGACCCTGGTACCACCATGGTAGCCAACATGTCTAAAATACCATGGTTTCACCATGATACCATGTCCAAAAAACATAAATATTAAATATATTACAATTAAAACAGTGTCTCGTTTTTCTCCACATTACAGCAATGAGAATTTGTGGGGAGAAATGTGGTTAATTATAATGAAAAATATGTTTAAACTAGGCCTATTTTCACATTTAAAAAGCAAAACGACCTAGTCATTAAGCTTCACAGAATTACGTCATAATGCAAGAACAAAAAAATCAATGCAACAACAAAACTGATAAGGGCGCGTGACAACTGGAACACATTCGAGGAAACGTTTCAAATGACAGCTAAGTAAAAGGGTATGGGGTCCAAAAGCGCAGCCTCTGATTGGCTACTATCTCCTCAGCCACGCACAATGTCAATAAGCCCCTCCCTAATGATGTTTGTGACCTGTTTTGTAATTGTGACGGTCACGGAGGAGCAAGTCAAAACACCGGTCACTGTACGCAAAGTTATTTAACAAGCTAGCAGAGAAAGCAGATGTCCATTCAAGAGGCGTGTGTCAGTGATTGTTCATCACTTTAGAAACTTTTTAACCGCAAGACGTTAGTGTTTAGGTAGTTATTATAACCCAAACGTTTGAAGCTCACTCTAATGTCATGTATGGATCGTCCGCGGTGCGTCAAGCGCGTGAAAGACTGTTAACGAAAGTAACCATAGGGATTTACTAACTTTATTTGAAGATATTTTTTTTTTTCCAGAAGAGGACAAATCATGTTCCCTATCGACTCTCCGTGGAATATTTCTTTCGCTGGCTGTGGTTTTCTGGGTATTTATCACATCGGAGTGGCCAGCTCTCTCCAGGAGCACGCGCCGTTTCTGGTGGAGAATGCGCGTCACATTTACGGCGCGAGCGCAGGCGCGCTCACGGCCTCTGCGCTGGTCAGCGGGGCCTGTTTGGGTAAACACAGATTTATATGTTACACCTCATAACATATTTACAAGAAAAAGTACTTAGTGTCATGGTAATTCAGTGTTTTTTTTTTTGGGACATTTACCCTGCAAGTACCTTACAACATGTAAATACCGGAATTTTTAGAATCATAGTGTATTTCAAAATACCATAATATCACCATGTTATACTATCACTGTACCATGATACCATGATGTGTCATGGACATATTTATAGATATTTTGCATGGCAAAAACATGGTAGCTATTATTTGATTTGGGCACCATTTAAATACAATAAAACGTACTTTGACGGAACCAGATGGTAATACCATGGTGTTTTTTAGATTTACCATTGTACCATGACTATGGTTCTGGAAAGCACTTTCAAAATAACGTTGGTACTACCATAGTACATGTTTAAAAAAAAACATGGTATCACCATGACAACATGATAAATATTAACATTTTACTATTAAAACGTATAATTTTTCTCGACATTACAACAGCACTGAGCATTTGATTGGAAAATGTGGTTAATTATTATGAAAAATATATCAGAACATTATTTTCATTTAAATGAAATAATAAATCATTATTTTTTCTCACATTACAGTAATGAGAAATTGATTAGAAAATGTGGTGAATAAAAATTTCACAATTCTAAAGCTTTATTGTCTTTATGAAAACTGTAATACTGAGGTCCTTTTTTGTTAGTGTACCATCTGTGGTATCTGTGTCAAAGATTAAATTCCTGTGTGTCGTGACTCGTGGCACAACATCCACCTGTCGCTGTGATCATTGACTGCTCTCTTTCTGGTCCTGTGACAGGAGAGGCCGGAGCCAACATCATTGACGTGGCTAAAGAGGCCCGGAAGCGCTTCCTAGGGCCCATGCACCCCGCCTTTAACCTGGTGAAGATCATCCGAAACATGCTCCACCGCACGCTCCCCCCCGACAGCTACACGAGGGCCAGCGGCCGCCTGGGCATCTCTCTCACCCGCGTGACGGACGGAGAAAACGTGCTGGTGTCACACTTCAACAGCAATGAGGAACTCGTGCAAGTGTGTACTTACACACACACTCAAACACATCTTCATTAGCACTTGTTTTAAACCATAATCAACACACTGCAGTAGGTTTAGTGATAATCAGCTCACATGACCTTATAATAATACCCAGCTGTAAACAATCATGAATTCAAGATATTTACAGTAAATGCACATGGTTTTGAATTAGATCACAGTGTTGTTGTGGATTCATGTCCAAATCCCTTGTTCTTATATGTACAGGCGTGTATATGCAGTACTTACATTCCCGTGTACTGTGGCCTGATACCGCCGACCCTGCAGGGAGTGGTGAGTCTCCAGTCATTATATAATTATTACCCATAATATTTATTTACAACTGCAATATGATTAGCCTTTCTGTGCTCACTCAGATTCGTGCAAGCATGTGTCATCATGTGCTTGTGTTACATATATCACTATATTTAAAGCACTAATGCTGGTCGACTAAACAAAACGCAGCGGATTTGTTTCTTGCATTATTAAAAAGATAAAACGCATCAAAATACAATTTTAATGAAATATTATGCAAGTCATAATTCAGTTACAATGTTATTCTTTTCAAAGCAACACCACACTGTCAATTTAAGTCTTAGTTTATTTATTTAGAATAAGGTAGAAGTGATTATTACAGTACTGTTCAAAAGATTGGGCCAGTAAGATTTTTTTAGTTTTTTTTAAAAGAAATAAATACTTTTATTCAGCAAGGAAGCTTTAAATGGTTTAAAAGGGAAAGTAAATACATTTATAATATTCCATAAGGATTCTGTTTGCCGTTCTTTTGAACTTTCTATTCATCAATGAAACCTGGAAAAAATGTATCACGGTTTCTACAAAAATATGATTTCAACTTTGACAATAATAATAAATGTTTCTTGAGCAGCAAATCATCATATTACGGTGATTTCTGAAGGATCATGTGACACTGAAGACTGGAGGAATGATGCTGAAAATTCAGCTTTGATCACATATTTTACAATACATTCAAATAGAAAACAGCTATTTTATTTTTGTAAAAAATATGACTGTTTTTACGGTATTATTGATCATAAATGCAGCCTGGGTGAACAGAAGAGACTTCTTTTAAAAACCTAAACTTTTGAACAGTAGTGTATGTAGAATTCAGAGCATATTTACTGTTATTATTCATTTGTTTGTTGATTGAATGCATGGTGCAGGACAATTTACATGCTGATGTTTATTATTACTGATGGTTGTTTAAATCACTCACTTAATATGAGCAATAGTGATGTTTGACATAATAAACAGCACTAAATAAGGGCAGAAATCTCTCTAAAATGTTGCTAAAATATTTAAAAGCTTGCATAACTTTTACTTCTGTTTTTAAAAAGTTGTGTGTCATTGAGAAATGGGGAACTTCTATATTCAATGATGGTTGTGTAAAGAACGGTGTTGTTTTCATCTGGATTCAGATGTTGTGCCAGGATAAATAGTGTTATTTGTTGATTTTTTTTTTGGAGGGTTTACTTTCTTTCATTTCCCCTCTAGTCGGATCAGTGACCTTTGCCAGTTTTCTGATCTTTGCTCTAGTTCTCTTGTTTTCCTTGAGTTTTGTATTGTTTGTGTTTCTGAGCAGTGCTTTCTCCTTTTCCTTGTGTGTTTTTTCACTTCCTATTAATTTTTTGAGCGCATCTCACAAAAAATGCTCAGGTCACTTAAAAAAAAAATTAATAATAATTATATTTTGCTTTAGAAAAATTAAGTGTATTTTTTATTGAATTTTTTAGAACCATTAAGATTTTTGCATCGTGACATTATTATCATTGCAATTAAATATGTACCTTGTTAACCCTCTGGTGCTCTTTGGTCAAAACAATTTCGGAATGGTACAAAAAAAACAAGGATATAAAAAAAATGGTCACGCTTGTATTGTTCACAGTCAAAAAAGCGAATTTCATCTAGTGGAAATGCTTGGTACTGCGCACAAACAAAATCTTACTGAAAGCTCATTTTTTGAGAGAACCTCAAATTTGGGACGCGACTGTTTAGATTTATGGCTTTGATTAGAGCAAAACATGTTTTGGAAAATAGATATTTCATATAAAACTTTAAAATAGTATTTTAACACAGTTTCATAATACACTTAAACTTCTATAACTTTTTTTTTACTTTCACTTTTTCAACAATAATCAATTATCTGCCACGTGTGGTCTTTAAAAAAGAGATCAAACTTAATCTGTGCTCTACAGCATTTAAGATTTATAACAGTTTAAGTTTCAAGAACTTTCATTTTCAGGTCTATGCTCAAAAAGTTATTAATAGGTAATACATGGATCATAACTATTCAATAAATATAATTTAGTACCATAAAATTCAATTCAATTTAATATTAAATAAAAAAACAATATTGAACTAAAACATAGTGCATTCATTTCATTGGAAAAAATTAAATCACATTTTTAATACAGTAATGAGAATTTGAAGGATATATTATCATGAAAATAATGTCACAATGCAAAGACTTTTTCTTATGTTTGAGATATACTCCTCTTTCCACTCATTTGTATGTTTATTAATGGTTGTTATTTTGCTGCGCAGCTCTAAAAAACATTTTATGAAACAAACTCTCATACAGAGTCTCATTTGACACTCTTAAAAAAAGACTACTCTGAAATAGATGAAATGTTTCCCACAATGGAAGTGCATGTGTTTAAATGGCAGCTCTGTAATTAGTCATTGAAAGGTAAAAGTTCAAGCTGATGTCAGATCAGTAAGATCAGTGAGCTGGTGTCCATAAGTCAATGATTGTGCGGTTGGCACTTGGCTCGCCTTCCCTGCGTACCGTGCCAGTGAATGAGTCAGTGTGTGTGTGTGTGTAGGCCGGGATTAGTGTATGTTTGCATATGTGCGTTGGCTGTGTGTGTAAGCCAACAAGAATCCTAAATAATGTGTTGTGTTGTGCCAAATATAAAAAGACTGCCAGCGCTCTGAAAGCTGCTGCTCTTTTCACTGTTCTGCCTGTTAGCAGCACTGCAGTAAAACCCAAATCTACCTTAATGGTTTAATATTCACAATTTTTTTTCTCTCAGTTTTTTTTTTTTTCCATTTCAGTTTATTGAAAATGTATCAGAACTATTTCATCATAAATGAATATTATTGTTATGAGATTTTTTTATAAAATTTAATTAATAACATCAAGTAACCGTCTTAAGTATTTATTTTTGTTAAATAGATTGTTTAGTTAAGTTAGATGCATTCTGCAATTAATTAAAATAAATTAAAATAAAATAAACTGAAGTCAAGCACTATATCCTCACAAATAAGTATTACTGTAATGAGAAAAAAAAATGTAATCGCATCTAGTTACCTTCTTTACTTATTTTTGTTAAATAGATGGTTTAGTTTAGTTAGATGCACTCTGGAATTAAATTAAATTAAACAATTTTTTAGAGCATTGTTAAGGGGTTGTTATATAGCCTGACTTCGTCATACTCATATTCTAGTCAGAGTGTGAGTCTGATACTGCTCCATAGGGCTTTGATTATGAGGCGTGTCTTAACCGAACCAGGAAAAAAACAACAGCTCTGCACTCAATTGGATAGACCTACAACCAATCAGAGCAAGCCAGTAAGTGACGCTTGTTGAGCTACGCATAGTTGTCAACAGAACTCGACTGCACGCACGCTGGAAGAAGTAGTAAAATAATGAGTGTTGCTTCTTTTACTTGGTCCTCCATGAGTGCGACCGAAGGAGAAACCACAACGACCGCAGGGTTTTCATTGCGTCCCGTCTTCTTAGCGACCATCGGAGCCAGCTGATGAACTAAACTCTTGTCCGAATCCCGTAGGAAGGACGGCAAACATCTTTCCGATCGACAAATGCCTTGATTGCAGTTCTCTGTTCGTCTATTAACATTAATGCGCTGTCGATTTCTTTTACAACAGACGCGATAGCAGAATCTGTACATCTCAGTTCTCCAGCTGCAGTCATCTTTGAGGGAAACCAGTTCAACCCAAGCGCTCTTTGATAACGCGATAATGACGTAACTGCAGATCATCTGTCCATCATCGTATAAAGCCCGCCCTGGGAATTTCATTGGCCCGACTAATTTTGAACCGATCATAATTACTCCTCAATGGATCGAGTCCAGACTGAACTTCCCGACCAAAAAATGTTGTGGGCGGGGTTCGGGCTGGCATCCAGGCTAGGGTTGTTATGGTGTACTGGGTGTTTACTAGAGCGTTGCTAGGTTCAGGGATGCAAACAGTGTGCTTTTCGGCGCCTCCCGCTTTTTTCACGTCAGTTTGGGTGACTTATGTGACTTATGTGAATCGTGCAGATCCGCGTGGATGGCATTCTGCGCGCGTATACTGTTTTTTTGCCCTCGTATTCTGGTCGCGAGTTTTGAGACTAAATAAACGCCATAGGGCCGTTCACATATCGTGTCTTTTGCGCTCTCAAGTTCGTTATTCGCGCCCATAATTGGCTTTATGCACAGCTTCACTACTTCCTGAACTTTAGCCTGCTCCTTTGTTTCCTGTCTGCCATTATTGGACAAACTGATTAATCCAGGTGTGCCTGGCCTCAGTAACAATAATCAGGCACACCTGGATTAATCAGTTTGTCCAATAATGGCAGACAGGAAACAAAGGAGCTGGCTAAAGTTCAGGAAGTAGTGAAGCTGTGCATAAAGCCTATTGAAGCGATTTTTCCAGGCGCAGCAAGATGAAAAAGCTTCAACTTTTCAGAATGCCGCAAGCGCACCGCAGGTCATGTGACAAGAACCAACCAATCAGCTTCACCCTTTCCATAACAACATTGAAAGCTCAGTCATCATGAAGGATGGGGTGTCTCTCTATGGCTCTGACCCAAACACTACGGGTGTTTTTCTCTTCTCCGTCAATAAATCTTGTAGCAGAGCTACAGCAAGCATTTTTCGGTGGTGAAAATCTATTAGCTACTAAAACGTCTTTGTCGTTGTGGAGAGCGCAGTGCATGGTTGCATAGCAATGGCAGTCGCCATGGGAAAATCGGACCGAATTTTACTATTAATAATAAATGATAAGCTAATGTGCATTAATATATATGTAAAGTATTTTTTTTTACTCATTCTTTTTATAAAAATTATTTAAAGGCTGAAATATGTGAGGTTCATCTTTTTATAAAACCTTTTTTGTAAAAAATGATTTAAAGGCTGAAATATGTGAGGTTTATCTTTTTATACAACCTTTTTTTGTCAAAACTTTATTTGAATTTCATTTTACTATATGTGCCTATAGGGGTGGGCCGGGGATGGCAGGGGTTGGTGGCAATGTAAGTATCTGGATATTTACCGCGGGGCGAGGGCTTCGATTACCTCTCTCTTTTTTTACCATACATGTGTTTGCATCCCTGTAGGTTGTTGCTAGGTAAGACAGTGGAAAGCAAGAAGTTTGACAAAAATAACTAACATTAGGAAAATAGAATGAATTAAACGAGACATTTAAAAGAATAAAGGTATCTCTCTTTGTCTTTCAGCGGTATGTGGACGGAGGCATCAGTGATAATTTGCCCCAGTACGAGCTGAAAAACACCATCACGGTGTCTCCGTTCTCAGGAGAAAGTGACATCTGCCCTCGAGACATCAGCTCAACTAACATGCATGAGCTCCGCTTCACCAACACATCCATTCAGTTCACGCTGGCCAACCTGTACAGGGTCTCCAGAGCACTCTTCCCACCTGATCCAATGGTAACACACACACACACACACCTCGGGTGTTCATTTAACACTCTCTGTTGGATGTTCCCTTTTGAAATGGCCTAAAAATACACACTGACTGTCAAAATTATATAAATCTTGTGCTTGCTCACGTAAGTGCTTTTCTTTTCGTCAGGTGATGAAGCATATGTGCAAGCAGGGATACAAAGATGCTTTACACTTCCTGAAGAAAAACGGTGAGTAATTTCTAAAGGTTTCAGTTAATCAGATTTGTGTTTTTTATGTCAGCATATCTAGGACTAAATGAAGCAGAACGGTTTATTCAGTCCTGATACGGGCAGGTATTACAGTTATCATGCGATGTTTATGAAATGGCATTTATTATCGGTCTGCTGGCTCACAGCTGTGTTGGTGAAGATTATTTTTTATCATCTCTGAAATGAAGCAGATTGTCGAACAGATGCTGAGAGCTGCACTGGTGTTAGAGAGACCTCTAGTGACCAATACTGACATGACAGATCCGCCCATGAGATGGATGCTTTCCGTGTATTATTAATAATATATATATATATATATATATATATATATACACATACACTTAAATTTATATTTATATTAATGTAATTTAGGTTGCTTTTTATAAACACACACACACACACACACACACGCATATATATATATATATATATATATATATATATATATATATACATATATCATTTTAATTTATGTTTTTTTCATTTTTATTGGTTATATTTATAATTATTTTATATTATAAATAAAGTTATATAATTATATTTGAAAAAAATATTTAATTATTTCATTTATACATATATATATAAAAAAAGTAATTATATATATATACATATAGTTAAATTTATATATATTTATATACATATACATATTTATATTTTAATGTATAAAATATTTATATTTATATTTTTTTATTTATATGTTATATTAATAATAACTGTATATAAATAAAGTTATATAATTATATTAATATACTTAATCAAATAATTTACATTTTGTATATATACATATAGAGAGTTTTATATATATGGTTATACATTTATATCAAATTAAAATATATACATTAAAAAATATATAAATAAAAAAATATAAGTATATATATATGTATATATATATATATCCCTATGCAATGGGATACATTTTCCAAATAACATTATGCAAATATTTCAACTGTCTTTCACAACTGTCAAGCTCTATAAAGGATGTAAAGTCAAGTCATCCTCGTTTATATAGCGCTTTTAACAATGTAGATGTAAAGTGCCATAGACACTCCATCAAAGTCCACACAACATGTGTTCTGTATTCCACGTGCAATTAGAGCTCATTTTTGGGTGAGCCGTCCATTTAAGATTCATCTTTAATCTTTCCCTCATTGTGTATATGTGTGTGTTTCAGGTCTGTTACAGTATCGAGGTCCACACCACATGCTAGCCGTAGCTGGTGCAGGGGCCGAGGAAGACTCTGACAGTGAGGACGATGAAGAGTCAGAGAGCAGAGAGGACAGAGAAACACAGGCCCAAGATCTCTCCAGCATCGAGGAACACATCTATGAACACTTGCCTCCTCGATTACATAAAGGTACTGACAGACAACAGGACTTGATTATGGATTCAATTAAAAAACATGGAACTGCGAAGGTGTTCTTTGAATTATCTCTTCATGTCTTTGTAATGAGTTATGCCTGATTCGGTTACACGATTTTTTAGTCTGTTACGATAATAGTGGTCCGATTACGCGATGTTGACGATTTTTTTTTAAGATTTTTTTTACAAGAAACATGTCAGACTACATGTTGCTTCCTGACCAGTCTTTGCGTGCTGTCTCACACACACACATACGCAGTTACGCACACACATACATACACACGCACTCACTCACACACACGCACACACTCACTCAAACTCACTCACACACACACGCACACACTCACTCACTCAAACTCACTCACACACACACACGCACTCACTCAAAATCCCTCACACACACACACACGCACACTCACTCTCACTTACTCACTCACTCACTCGCACACATACATAGCCTACACACGCACTCACTCGCGCACACACACATACACACGCACTCACTCACACACACACAAACGCACACACTCACACAAACTCACTCACTCTCACACACACACACACGTACACTCACTCTCACTCACTCACTCGCACACATACATAGCCTACACACGCACGCACTCACTCACACACACACACACACACACTCTTGACGGAACCCGTCGTGGAGGACTGGAAAAAAAATTAAACATGCTAGTCTTTTTATAGTGATTTCGTGAAGCATCGCAGAGCCGGCGTCGGTTGTCGTCCACTATAACACACTATACGAGATGAAACAATCACATCTTGCGTCCCGACGCCCGTTGTCGTTTACAAACCCCACGACATCCTACGTCAAACGGATCGTGCCAAAATCATGCCAAAATCGTGTAATCTGAACCAGGCATTGGGTGTGGTGCTCTGTGTTCACTGTCTTTGTGTTTTCTCTTCAGCGCTAGTGGAGGCCTGTAGGGAGAGGCGGAGCCTGTTGCAGTCGCTAAGCAACATGTTGCCTGTCAGAATGGCTTCTGCCATCCTGTTACCATACACACTTCCTCTGGAATCAGCTCTGTCAGTGAGCATCAGGTACAGACTTCATGAACACTCGAACAGGTGCTCGTTTAATTTTGATTATTTCAATTTATTACACGGCTCTGTGGAATACTTGATTCTGATTGGTCAATCGCACCATCCAGCGGTAAGTTATTCCCACGTAACAACCGCTGAAAACAGAAAACACTGACTCATCCGGGTCACTGAAGTCAGCAGCGCTTTACGCTTGCTAGGGACGTGTTTTCTTCGTGGAAGTTTTGCATTTGGTGAGCTAATAAAATATTAAAACTCGGTCAAATCAATATTTTGTGTACAGTTATTTAATTATGCCATCCAGTATCGTGGACTCGCTCTCTCTTGTCTGAGAAAAAGTTTGAAAGTGACTAAATACAAATGAATGGAAAGAAATGATCGGTAAAGAAGATAGAGTGAGGATCATAAAGTTTTGACTGAATGTGGAAACCTCAGGCAGGAGCGAACAGAACAAACGGAATACAAGGTCAAAATCAAAGATGAAGAATTTGAACCCACATGAACAGGTAACCCCTATAAAAGCTATGGCTGGAGATGATCAAGAACTGTTGGAGTTGATCCGCTCGATTATGAAGGAAGAAATTGCTGTAGTGCTGACCACACTTCAACCACAACTGAATTCTCTCAAAGTACAAATGGAGGAATGTGGTCGGAAACTGGATGACGTGGAGAAATGTCTGAGTTCCATGGATGAGCGTGTTTCTGTACTGGAGGTGAACGTGGAGAAATGCGATATGGATGTAAAACAATTGTATAAAGAGAACATTGAATTTGGTGATAAAGTGGAACGACTGGAGGCGCACAGTCGGAAATTCAATTTAAGAGTACATGGTCTGCCGATCGGTGTGGAAAAAGGGAATCCGACAGCCTACATGAACAGTCTGGTGAGGGAGTTGTTTGAAGGGAAGATTGGGACTGAGCCTGTGGTTGATACAATGATTATGAGGATGCAACGTTACATGGCTAAGGAAGAGATATTGGTGCTGTCAAAAAAGGAATGTATATTTAAATATGGGGAGGCAAGTTCTTCCCTGATCTAACGTCAGATATGGCCAAGCGAAGGGCAAAATTCGGCGAAATCAGGGAAAAACTCAGAGCTGCTGGTGTAAAACATGGAATTATTCATCCAGCCACTTTAATCATTACCCATGGAAATGAGACGCGGAAATTCACGGATTATCAGAAGGCGGAAGCTTACTGGGAAGCTGTGGACAAACATCCGAAACTGAACTAAATCGTAAGAGGTTACTATAGTTTCATAAAAGTCACAGAGAAACATGGGAACTTGGATTAGTTGGAGATGGTGTTAAGCATATTACATTTACTGGATATTATGTTGGTTGTGTGTGTGTGTGTTTGTGTGTGAATGTGGTGTCTGTGTTATGTGTTGATGAGATTTTGTGTAGAAGACGGCTCAATTTTGATGCAATGTTATGTTGGTTAATTGTTAGCCTATTGAATTAGAATGCATGGTCCCATTTTACCACAAAAGGGATTGAGGTTGGGTCATTTGAATATTTGTAGTTTACGGAATAATGTTGTTGATGTTGCTGAGATTTTGACTGAATATAAATTACATATGCTTGCAATATCAGAAACACACCTGAATTCAGCAATAAATAGTGATGTATTGAAAATAGAAGGTTATAATTTGTTCAGATTGGATAGGGTTGCAATTAAGGGAGGTGGAGTAGCCGTTTATTGTCAAGAGCATAATATTATACCAGTTAAAATTAGAAGTGATCTAGGATGTAAAGAGGTGGAAGTTTTGTGGCTGGAAATACAACTTCCTTATATAAAATCAATATTGATGGGATGTTGCTATAGACCCCCTAGTGCTACCACATTGTACTTGGATAATATATGTAAAGTGCTGGACAAAGTATGTGATACAAATTATGAGGTGTTTTTTTTAGGAGACTTTAATATAGATTGGAGTGTGAGAGACTGTCCACTTAAGGCGAGATTACTTTCTCTAGCGAATACATGTAATTTATCACAAGTAGTCAAGAAGCCTACTAGAATATGTAGAAGAGGTGATGGAGTTATATCTGCAACTTGTATTGATCTGATATTTACAAATGTTTCTGAGCTGTGTTCCAGTGTAGCTTCCATTCAGGCTGTAGTGACCACAACCTTATTGTTATTGGAAGAAAAACAAAAATACCAAAAAGGGGTCAGAAAATTGTTTTCAAGAGAGTTTTTAAAAACTTTAATGAAAACAATTATTGTAATTAAGTGAGAGGGGTGGACTGGTCTGAAGTTCTACGAAAAGAAGATCCGGATCTTGCTCTGGGTGAGTTTGATAATGTGTTACTTACCATTGTAAATAAATTTGCACCAATTAGGAAGTTCAATGTGCGGAATTTTGTGTCTCCTTGATTAGATCAGGAATTAAAAACATATATGATTGAGAGGGATAGAGCAGGGGATAGATAAGGCAGATGCTTTAAAATCAGGTAGTGAAAGGGAATGGGGTAAATATCGTAAATTAAGAAACTTTGTTACAATGTTGAATAAAGCCAAAAAGAAAAAGTATTATTATAATAGAATTAGTAGTAATAATATTGACAGTAAGACAATTTGGAAGGTTCTTAATCAGCTTATGGGTAAAAGTGGTAGATCGATACCTTCTTTTTTAGAGGCCGAGGGCAAATTTATTACTAAACCAAGTGAAATTGCTAATTATCTGAGTGGTTATTTTAGTGATAAAATTCAGAAATTAAATAATGGCATGAAGACAAATGATAACTATGTAGAGCACTCATCTAAACTTATTACTAAAAAGCTGATGATGAATAAATCTTGTAGTTTTCATTTTGAAAAAGTCACGATGTCTACAGTAGAAAATGTAATAAGATCAAGCAAGGATAAACCAGCAGGTATTGATCATTTGGAGATAAGATTGCTTAAACCTGTAGCAGATGTCTTGGCCCTACCTATCTCTCATATTATTAATTTAAGTTTGGAGAAATCAGTCTGCCCAGCTCAGTGGAAAATTGCAAAAATTATCCCACCACTGCCAAAAAATCACAAAGAGAATTTTCCAGGGAAGAATAGTAGGCCGATAAGTATATTACCCACCCTAAGTAAAATTATGTAAAGAATAGTATATGCGCAAATTCAAAACTATTTTTGTATAAATGACTTGAACACAGCTCATCAACATGCCTATAGGAAAGGATATTCTACAGCTACAGCGTTAACACAAATGACTGATGAATGGCTGAAAGATATCGATGCAGGAAAGATAGTGGGCTCTGTTTTACTAGATTTCAGTGCTGCTTTTGATATTCTTGACCATAAATTGTTAACTAAGAAATTGCATTGCTATGGTTTTGACGGGGATTCTGTTGCATGGATCAATAGTTATCTTACCAATAGAAAATATTGTGTATATTTCAATGGAGGTTTTTCAGAAATGAGGGGTATGAGCTGTGGAGTGCCCCAGGGGAGTTGTTTGGGGCCGCTTTTGTTTTCAATATTTACTAATGATTTACCTTTAGTTTTAAACAATGCATCTATTGCTATGTACGCAGATGATTCTACCATATATTCATCAGCGTTTACGTCAATAGAGCTTGAAGAGACTCTAAATAAAGAGTTAGTGAGTATTAGGAGATTATTGCGTATTAGGAGATTAGATTTATGTAAATAAATTGGTACTTAATATAGAAAAAACAAAATGTTGTGTATGTTCTAATAGGGTAGGGAGAGTAGAGCCAATATTGCAATTAAAATTAGATGACATAGAAATAGAACAGGTTACAGAAGTTAGGTTACTTGGTGTATTGATTGATAGCCGTATATCCTGGACAAATCAGATTGATGAAATGTTGAAGAAAATGGGGAGAGCGATGGCTGCAATTAGATATTGTAAAATATATTTACCAAGACTTTTGATTAAACAATTAATGGAAGCTTTGGTTCTCTCTCAGTTAGATTATTGTACAGTTATATGGTCCAATACATCAGAATATAATCTTAATCGATTACAGGTGGCACAAAACAAAGCTGCCCGTATAGTGCTTAATTGCTCATATAGAACTAGAGTTTGTGATATGTTGAATATGTTAAACTAGTTACCAGTTAAAAGTAGGTTATATTATTCTCTTCTTGGTTTTGCAAGAAATGTTATAACAAGGGCTCCTGTTATTTTATTTAATAAATGTAAGTTTTCTCAGGATGGACACGAATATGTTACACGTCAGTCATCAGTAGGAAGATTTCTTCTGCCTGGTTAGAACAGGAGCTGGACAGAGAACATTTCACTATAGGCCCATGGTAGCGTGGAATTCCTTACCTAGTTTCTTGGTCAATGAAGTTAGTAAGATGGTCTTTAAAATTAAACTGAAATTGTATTTATTTACACAAGTTCTTAAATGACTTTTTATTTCTGTTTGTTAAAGACGGTGTTATATAAGTGAAAGATTTTGACCCTGTAAGTATACATAAGTATACATGGGTTCTTAGTTCATGAGTTTGATTTAAATTGTAACCAACTTAAATTAAAGAAATTTTTTTTAGTTCATCTTCTACTAAATGTCTTTGTTTATGATTGTATGTTGTATGAATGCATGTTTATTTTTATTTTTTATTATTTTATTTTTTTTGTAGAAATTGATATGTAATGTTGATTTTGACCACAGGATCGATATCTATGTGAGATAGCTGATTGTTGGATCAATAAACAATTCAATTCAATTGTTTCATACAAACGCAGCTGCCGCCATTTTGTGACTATTGTTGTGTACACTGTTGGATTATAAGATACAAACAGATATGATTTTAAAACAGTTTATTTTGAAATCAATATCTCTTATCTCCATTATTATTTATGTGGCGAAATGTTGTGCAATAAGCTGTATGACTGTAAACCGTATCCCTTAAATGTCTGTCTAGTTTGAACTTGCCGCACTAGCAACTGCTCTCTCCGCGGAAGCTTTGCGTTTAAAGAGCTAATCAAATATTTCAACAATATTTCGTGTCTAATTATTTACTTATGTGGCAAGTGTAATAAGCAGGATAATGTACATCCAGCCGGTTAATAAACTGAAGTAACCTCATCACCCTGTCGAGGGTTTATTCTGAGATAACAACCGGCTGGATGTACATTCTCCCTTACTTGTACCATGCAATTGTATACTGTTATATTATATCCACTGGTGATTGTCAGTTTGATATGAAATATGTGTTATTGATATCTCTCTCTCTCTCAGGCTGTTGGAGTGGTTGCCAGATATTCAGGAGGATGTGGGCTGGATGAAGGATCAGACAGTGAAGCTTCTGCAGGGTGTTTTATCACATGCAGGGAGGAGCATGTCACAGCAGGTGTCGGCTCGGTGAGAGAACACACACACATGAAAACACATGCACAGACTCACAGAGGGCAGGAAGACCTGAAGATCAATGTCAAACACAGATTAGATCATGCTAATGGAATAGGTATATCACAATAGTTATGCTTTGTACATTGCGTAACCATGTAGTGATGTATATTTTTCGACAGTATAGTGACTTGAAAAGCAAAAGTATGTTTACCTAAACACTGTGTTGGTAAAGTTGATATTGTGGCTTTATATAGGGTCAGACACATTATTAACATTTGATCAAAATCACGCTCAAATGATATTACAAGGTTTTTGACTTGCTATTGTCAGACATGTTCATTACCTTTCAAAAGTTTGGGATCTGTACAATTTTTAACGTTTTTGGAAGAAGTCTCTTCTGCTCACCAAGGCTGCATTCATTTGATTCAAAATACAGCAAAAGCAGTAAAATTGTGAAATATTATTGCAATTTAAAATAACTGTTTTTATGTGATTATATGTTCAAATGTAATTTATTCCTGAGATCAAAGCTGAATTTTCAGCATCATTACTCCAGTCTTCAGTGTCACATGATCCTTCAGAAATCACTCTAATATGATGATTTGCTGCTCAAGAGACATTTCTGATTATTATCAATGTTAAAAACTGTTGAATAGATTTTTTTGTCAGGATTCTTATATGATTAGAAAGTTTAAAGAACAGCATTTATCTGAAATAGAATATATAAATGTCTTTACTGTCACTTTTGATCAATTTAATGTATCCTTGGTGAATAAAAGTATTAATTTCTTTTAAAAACAACTGTATCTTAAACGGTAGTGTATAATGTTACAAAAGCTTTCTATTTCAGATAAATGTTGTTCTTTTGAACTTCCTATTTGTGTCGAGCAGGACGAGGTCGAGGGGCGTGGGAGGACGGCGCGAGGCCGGTGGCGTGATTAATAATGAGCGACACCTGCGCGACGCACCGGTCTCGTATCTCTCACGGAGGAGCGGAAGCATAAAGGAGGAGCGACGACAGTGGAGATGGAGAGAGGACAGGCCTGAACTTCTGTTGTGTTTTGTTGTATTATGTGACAGCAGTCGTCTGTGAGGGACTGCTGTCTTTTACTTTTATTTTGTTGTTGATTTATTTTAGCATTAAAATCTTTAAATGTTCGCCGGTTCCCGCCTCCTCCTTCCCACAACATCTAACCTTTTTACACGTTATGGGAAGAAGGAGGCGGGAACCGGTGAACAATCAACAATTTTTAATAATAAATAAACAAATACAAAAACGAAAGTAAAGACAGCAGTCGCTCACGGTTGACTGCCGCCACACATAATAAAACAAAACATCAAATAAAATCCAGGCCTGTCCTCTCTCCATCTCCACTGTCGTCGCTCCTCCTTTATGCTTCCGCTCCTCCGTGAGAGATACGAGACCGGGGCGTCGCGCATGTGTCGCTCATTATTAATCACGCCACCTCGTCCTGCTCGCCACATAATTCACCATCTTTTAAGTTTTTTTACATTTTTTTGACAGGAAAGCAGGACAACAATGGTGATAGAACGCCTATAACATTATCTGATTTTTTCCCATTTTATGTTTGACTGATGAAACTTCTCGGAATTCCAATATCAAATTTCTGTCATTTCAAATCAAATTCCAAAATGTACACTCATTATCTGAATAACAGAGCCAATTCTAAAACACTAGGCACTGATTAATACACAACATTCTCAAAAATACTGACCTAAAAATATAACCTGAAGCAGTTATTTCTCTCTCTCTCTCTCTCTCTCTCAGATTTTCATATCAGCTAGAATTGAAACATTCCCAGTCGGTCCAGTCCAGCTTTAGTGCGTCTCGTCTGCTGCCAGGCTGGGTCTACGGGGGCAGCTCGACAGTCCTGGACGCCATGCTGCGATTGGACCAGTACCAGCGCCAACTCCTGCCAGGCCTTTTCTGCGTCAACCTGGACTTCCGAGGGTCTTTCACCACCAGTTCGGCCCACCCCAGTGCCTCAAGCGCCCAGAGCCACCAAGAAGCAATGGAGGGTCTCACCATGCGTGCTCTCGGAGCCCCGAACACCAGCCTGCTGCTTTAACCTCTGGGCCTGAAAGACCATTATATCCCACAATGCACTGTGATGATGCCTAGGAACTTATGAGTCAAGCGTTTCAGAATGCATCATCAGCAAAAAGAAAGCTAATTTTTGTCTGTGAGAAGCTTGATTCTGTTGACGTGAAGAGCACATTCTGAATCGAGACTAGATTAATTATTCTAGAATTAAATATTCTTTTTTATGAGAATAAAAATAAAAACAAAAAATTGAGAATTTTATATTTATTCACAGCCTGAGAAATGTATCTGGAAGAAATGCTGCATTTCAGAGTGCAACTTCATCAATGTTCCTGGTACAATTGAAGCTTTTTTGACATAATATATACGGTATATATTGTTCAAATTCCTCTCAGAATGTCCTTGGATGGGTGTTGCGTGTCCTGGTTCATCAGTATTTATGTTTTGAAGGAGGTTCGGCGCCGGACGGTGTGTGAATCTCAGTTGCGAACCTGAAAAAGTAAAGCGATCTGTATTGAAGGTGATCTACTCTTTATGTCTGAAGGTTTATGCATGTAGACTGATTAAAAGCAAACATGTGACCATATGCCCTGGCAATGCAACTATCAATGCTGCTACCGTACTGTACTCTACTGCCATGTGTTTGTGTGTTAAAAGCATGTTTCTTGCTACTTTTTGTATGGTTTGTGCCTTTTTGATTGTCGGTTTTGTAAATGGTTGCCAAAGGTTAGTGCTGGACTGAACTAATCTGTTAATCTTTTGTAAATGCTTCAAAATCTGGGATTTGGCTCTTAGTGTGAGCCAGACAGTAAAGTACACCTCCTAATCTGCACTTGTGCTCACATATCAAGTCATTAGTATTCTAATGTATGTGTTTAACAGACCTAATAAAGTTTTTGACATAAAATTCAACTGTATTTCTGCTTTATTTCAGAAGTTCTCTTTTAAAATAATGATTCTTCATTTTTCCCAGCATATTAAGTTCAGCAAAGAATAATCTTGAATAATAAAAAGGTTCTGCTATCTATGGCACAAACGCAAGGTTCTCCTTTGCCATCAGACATTTATTTTTAGGAGTTTGTTTTATTGTGTCATATATTTTTCATTGCTTTTCCAAACTTCGTGTATGGGGAACGTTTGCAAAGATCTTCTGACTTTCATAGGTAAATAATAGGTATCCGCTACGCCTGCATGTCCGACAGACGGTCAAGTTTAAGTGCGTGGGAGTTTACTGCGTCATCATGGCCCTGCGTTTCTACTGGCTGATGAACTTGCGCACAACTCTCTTCGTGACCGGCAGAGGGCGCGTTTTGTTCCTCCTGTTGCGCCTCTCCTCCTCTCTCTCCGGTCTGATATACTATTGGGCGGTCCGATTCATTTGAGTGAATCGGTTCTTTCGGATAATTCGTTTCAACGAACACTCCAGTTATCTGGGCATTTGATTGTTAAATTAGCATGAAAAAGACAACTTACTGATCTACTACTTAAGCTTATTATTATTATTATTATTATTCTTAGACTAGAAATGTATAAATGCTACTCCTCCTAGACTTTTCAAGAGACATCCACCAAACTCAAACTAGACCTTCAGACTGTTTTGACTTGTGTGCTAGCTATATCTTTTCAGACTGTTCCAACTAACGGTTTCCCTAAAAATGACGATCAAAACTAGTCTATGGAAAAATACCATAGACTTACATTGACGGAAATGTTCAAATTGATCAAAACTGTTCAAATTTTGACATTTGGAGAGGCTCATTATACACTCATTTCATTTACATTATCTATCTATCTATCTATCTATCTATCTATCTATCTATCTATCTATCTATCTATCTATCTATCTATCTATCTTAGCTAGCTAGCTTTTAAAACTACTAAACTAAAACTTTAAAACTATTACAAACTGAAAACCTTCAAACCCTCAAAGCTGTTAAAACTTTCTGTCTAGGAAAGGAAAAAATGCAATGTTTTCGATTATTGATTTATTATTATGTTTATATGGATTTATTGTACTACTTTTAAAGTGCAATCAAATGAGATTCGTCTCAACTGAAAAAAAAAAACCCGAAACAAAAAACAAAACAACAGTTTTTCTACGCTTGTTATGTTGTGACAAAAAAATCTATCCTCTCGATTGATTCACACCCGTATCGGTTCGAACGAATCATTACAAAGAATCGGTTCAAACGAACGAATCGTACGGGAATCGGACATCACTTGTCTGATGAACTGAAACACCCCGGGAGATACCGAGGGAGGAAGATGGCGGCCACTGACCGTTCCCGGTCCGAAGCGGCGAAGCAGCGGCGGCAGGATCAGCTGCAGCGGTGGCAGGGCTCGGAGACGGACCGGACCGGGGTGGAGGCGAAGAGCGAGTCCTCGGCTCCCGGAAACCGGCGGGCCCGAGTGCGCTTCGCCCAGGGCGCTGTGTTCATGGCCGCTTGCTCCGCCGGAGACCGGGAGGAGGTGGCGGAGCTCCTGCGACAGGGAGCTGATATCAATCACGCCAATATAGACGGGCTGACGGCACTGCATCAGGTATCCGGATCGCGTTTGATTGTTTACACCGACGTTTGACTCGGTTTGGAAACTTTTGAGAAAGTTCACAAACTTTTCTCTACGCCTTTCTCAACTCATAGATCGATGACAAGCAAGGATGTCTTGAGATGATGAACTTGAAAAATCTAGTTTAAAATATATCTGCCAACGGTTTTTTTTTATATTCATATTTCATACGTTTTTGAAAAAAAGGCCTATAGCCTATAGGCTACCATTTTATACCATTTAAAAATTGAAAAATGTCAAAGTGATGTCCAAGTAAAAAATACTCAAATATTGAAATAGCCTACATGGGTGTAGGCCAATTTAATTATTGTTTTTAAACATATTTGTGTCATGATTTAAATAGATTTTAGTGTACGCAATTTGACCCCCCCAAAAACATGCCTTTTCATAAAGAACTCAGGATATTGTTTAAAAAATTGAGTGTCTAAAGGGGTCATCTTTGTTTTGAGGGCTTGTCACATGATTAAAAAAATGGCTTCCACCACACTGACTTTGATTTGGCAGATTATGAATATTTTGAAAGAGTTTATAAGATGTAATATAAAAACAATATTATACACTACTAAAGACATTTTTTGTTTTCAAGAAAATCAGTGTTTTAATAATAATCCATTTTTCCTCTGCCAGTTATACCACCTAGATATTTTTGATTAAAATCTGAAGTGACTGAAACTTTATTGCAAACTGTACAAACTCTTAAAGTCGGCATGAAGCGGAAGTTGCGATAGTCTTTTCTTCCCTGTTGTGACGTATATCTGAGTGAAACGGCTTCTGGAACAAGAACAAATGTAGGGTGGGGCTTGATTTTGTTCTCGGGGAATTGATTGGATGGTTGTTATTAGCAATTGGTCGATCTCGTGTTGAGTGACAGGTTGCCCCGCCCTCACGCCAGTAAACGCATCATCAGAGAAGAGATGTCGCTGCAAGAGAAAGTTATTTGAATTAAAGATTACGATGCATATAAACAAAATAATGATGTGCACAGATTAATCATTAATAGATACAGCAATATTTCATAAAAAAAAAACAAAAAAAAACGAATTGTCCATTTTGATTTCATGGTGTCTTTAAATAGCCAAAGTCAGAAACACATAGGCTTTTTTTGGGTCTGAATGTCAAAATGTTATTATAATAGCGCATAAACAGACTGTATTTCCAGCACAGATGTAGTTGTTATGGTCTTGGGCCAGAATTGTTGATGATGTTGAATCTCATGCCTTGATCTGGACTTTTTTATATTGACTATTGACTATTGTGTGTTGTTTGCGAGAGGTTCCTACAGTAGCAGGGCAGCTGGTGTTGTTTTAGTGACGTCCAGGGAGTGTCTCGGGCCCGTCCCGTGGCTGTCATGTTTAATGTGGCTTCTTCTGACTCCAGGCTGAACTGGCGTAGCAAGACTTTCCTCATATCTTCTGAGCTTCTTCACGGCTGGGTGGAATTCCTGTCGGCCCTTTTCATTTGGTGTTTGTTTTTGTTTTGTTCTTTTTTTTTTCTTCTTCCTCTCAGCTTTTTTTTTTTTTTAAATTATATGTTTAGGAGGGGTTATTTTCGACTTTCGTTGCTTCAGCCTTTTGCCTCAACAGTAAAGTTTACTTGGAAACCAGCTAATCCTGAGCTTTAACTGAGAAAAAGACTATATAGTCAGCAAACAATCATAGTGTGCTTGAGGTCATTGCTTTGTGGATCTTTGCCTTCACTTGTAAAAGCAAAAGTTCTTTATTGGCATCGATGGTTCCATTGAGAAGCTTTAACATCCATGGAATCTTTCCATGATTCCACAGAAGGTTCTTTATAGTGGTGAAACATTCTTTAGATTATATCAAATGTTCTTCATGCTAGCTTGAGAAGCTTCTGTCGAAGAGAGCAACTCAAAAGGTTTTGCTCAAATACACTCCAGTCTAAGACATGCTTGAAAATATGAAACGCACGCTTTTTTGATCCAGACAGGTGGTCGTGTGCGAGCACAGCTATTGGCTGGAGGCTCTGCTGATTTCACCGCTTCAGTTCTGTGGAACATCAGCTTTGGTTTTCTTTTAAGTGTCACCTTACCTTGTGTTTGCATGAATTCCCTAATGTGACACAGAAAGTATGTTTCGTTTGGCTGTTTTTGTGCCAGGAACATGTTCAGGTCACATTTCACCCCGAAGTAGAAGGAAATAATACATTATACTACAATAAATAATAAATGATACATTGCTTAAAGAAAAATTTATTATTTTCCCCTCAAATTTTCATTTCTATAATGCAAAAAAAGAATTGTATATCATTTAAATTGTGAAGTGTTCACTCAGAATGATCGTATATATTCTGCTGCATTTAATTTAATATATTTTTTTAGATACAAAAATCATTGCCAAAAAAATTACAATGATTATTACAGTAAATTGTAAATATTTTTTATTTTAATTTGTAATATGCAATTGAATATTTAACTTAATGTGAAATCTAATGGATATATATTACACACACACACAGTAAGACGATAATAAAAAAGAAATATACACTTCTTTGATGTTGAGGTGAATATAACCCAGACATGTTTCCTTGAGTGTTGAAATGTGACAACTTGACAAGGTTTTGTTGTTTGCTATTTAAATTCATGTTTAGTTTTGGAACATTTCTGCATTCACTAAATGAACTACAGAAAATACTGAGTGTACATGTTAGATTTGTCTTTCTGTCAGCATATCTTAGTGTTTACTCTGTGTTGCCATGACATAAATATGCATAATTGTATGAGTGCATAATACCAAATGGATCCACAGTTTCTTGATTACTAACTGTTACTCGGACTGATATTATTCTGGGAACACACAGCCTACTGTTATGTGTGTGTGTGTGTGTGTGGGGGGGGGGGCTCTGGACAGAATCAGTGTCACATCCTGTCAAAGACACTGTTTTGGCCTCTATACACACACACACACACACACACACTCCGTCACAGATAGAGTTACAGGGATGGTTTACCTTCTAATGGTGCTAAAGTAAACAGAAGTCCCGTACACAGACGTACACGGAGGATTGAGCAAATCTTCTCTTTTAAAGGTTCCTCAGAAGAAACAACATCATAAGTCAAACCTCAAATGTTTAAAGGGGTCGTTACATGGATTTTTTTTATTTTAATATGTTCCTTGAGGTTCACTTGTGTTAAAGAAGTTTTTTGCACAAAAAAACAAACAAATATATATTTATTTTTGTGCAAAAAGCTTTATTAACTTTATTCTGTTGCTCATCCTAAATGCTGATTGGATAATACACTGTTCCTGTTCAATAATATTCCTTGTTTTATTCATTTACTATTATTATTATTAGTAGTAGTAGTATTTTCTGTTGGGTTCACCAATTTAACAATTTTGATTGATGAGCTGATAATTATGTTATGGCTAATAATAATCACTAATAAATTGCCAATATTCAAGACCTATATTTTTTTTCTCTAAAAAAATAAAGAGTTAAAAATGCTGTGATCTTGCGTTACATCTTTTAAAGTTCGAGCTAGTTTATGGCAAAAAAAAAAAGATGAAACCGAGATTTCACAATGAAAATATATACAATATCAGCAGATTAAATATGAACAAAAACAATAAATAAAATGAATTGAAAAAAATCTCTTATATTTGATAAGCAATATGCTTCCCATATATTGTTTTTTTGTTTCATATTTTTGTCTTAATTTTTTATATTTGTAGTCATATTTGCATACATTTTTTGTTTGTGTAGTGTTTTTGTATTGTACATCCATACTCTATTATAGTACGTCTAATTGTTCTATATCTGATTTTAGTAACACCGGTGTGTGTGTGTGTGATGCTCTTTCACTGCTCATCCCGATCTGGGTCCTGTTGTCCTGTTGTTGCTCGGTAACGGGGATTAAATATAGTCAGTGCTCTTTAAGTTTTTCCATCGCTTCCATCCAAAGCCTTTCTCTCTCTCTGCTGTTCTCCAGTGAGCGCATGGAAAACATTCTTCATGCAGTACAAGCGGCTGTTGTCATAGGCAAAGGCCAGTCGCTCTCTGAGTCACACACACACACACACACACACGCGCGCGCGCGCGTTCACATTCACTGACCCCGTGGAGAACTTCACACCTTCTCCATACAGAAGGTTCCCACTGTTCCTCAGAAACGCACACAAACACACACAATGAGAACAGAGCGGGCTTCTGTTCTGCTCAAGCGTACGTGGAGGTTTCTATAGGCAGCGCCGGGTCCTCTGGGAGCCGATCACTCGGGCTCTCGGGCCTCTTTCCCCCTAACTTGGCCTGAAAACACACACTGGTAAATCTCTGGTAACATGTGGCTGATTTTTGCAGAATCTTAGACATGTTAGAGAAGCTACTTTTAAACACACTCGATTTAAAGTAGCTAAACCGCTGCACTATAACTTACTAGATATGCAGTAACTTGTTAAATAATGTGATGTTCGACATATGCAATACGACAATGCTTTAAGTGTGTTAAATAAAACTCAATTTTATTTAGCCTATGAAAATGATATAACCAATGTATTTATTTCCCGTTCTGTCTGGGAAAGGAAAGCATCATTACAACTTCTGAGCATCAGTGTTTTAGCATTGCATAAAAAGTAAAGTGACAAATTTGATAATGTCATTTTAACTGTAAACAAACAAGCAACATTTTAAATGCCGACAACTCAACTTTGTAATATATCAACCTGAAAACTTAACAATCAAGAACACCCAGGTACACAAAAACACCTGAAACTATAGCGGTGATTTAATTTGATCTTTTGTTATTAAAAATAAGTTTAAAAAAAAAAGGAAAATTACAAACAATTGGACAAATACAATAAAACAAAGGTACAAATGGAATAAACAGTGCTTTAAGTTGTTCAGGTTGGCCTGTATTAGATTTAACAGTAGCATTCAAGTAAGTAACAAAACCGAAATGATATCAAAGTTCACACCGCAACTATAACGATAACGGCACAGAGAAACAATATCATTTTTTTCAGCTGTTGAAGCATAAAAACATTGACAGCCAATCAAAATCCATCCTGCTTTAACGAGCTCGAGCATTTTAAGAGGCGGACGATAAAACTGCAGCGCTTCTAATAAACAGAGCGATGTCGTTGGTGCGAACGCTAATATAGTTATTGCTCTCGGTGTGAACCGGCCTCATCTCAGCTTGCTCAATACAGTGTGACGTTTGAAGTGGAGATGTTGAGTTCTGTCAGTGTCGTGCTACACCGCTACCGATAAAATAGCTTATTATTGGACCAGCGACAGTATTTTGAAAACACATGAGCTACTGTTAAGTGTAGTTGAGTTAGTAATGCTTCTGTTTTTAGTGCGTTTCTCTACTACGGCATTGATTACAGCCTGCACATGTACAGTATGTGTACAGTAACGCTTCCATCATGTAATAATGATCGTTTTGCCTGCAGCTGATGGCTTCTGATGTCTCGCTGAAACTCTGCGGACATGGAAACATAGATTTCCCATCATGCAATATGACCCTGGCTCCAGCAGTGTTGTAAAGTTGATGTCATGATGTGTGTCAATAGAGTTATTCAGACAGTGCGCTCAGCTGATAAGGGCGACAACATCACATTGTGTTCATTCTTTTACATCACGTGTGTGTGTGTAATCTAAGGTCAAAGGTTAAGGGCAGTGTTTTCTGTTTGAGGAATACCTGAACAGACTTGAATCATGATGCACAATATATCAGTATTGGCCAATATTAGCATGAATGAAACTGATAAGCATGATGGTTGAATTATTTACATTTTTACAAATGTTTAATATTATGTTTCAGGATAGTCTAAGCCAGTGTTATTCATTTATTTATATACTATTATAGTTTTTGGTAATGTTTTGGTATTAAATTATATATATATATATATTTTTTTTTTTTTTTTTTTCTGTAATAGTTTTAGCAATTTTGTTTTGTGTGTTTGTTATTATTATTATTTTAAATATATCTATATAGTTTGTGCAATACGCACAATCCTACGCTGAAATGATGATGATAATTTATTTGTCCTCGAGAGGAAATTTGTTTCCACCATAGATGCGTACATAATACAAACACACATGTATAACATATTAAGAACATCGACATATAAACATCTACAACAAACAACACAGAAAAAACAACAAGAGAGCATACCTGACGTATCAAAGGCCGATTTCCCATGTATTTAGAGCTCGTGTAGATACAGGAACAAAACTCTTACTAAACTTGGCCTTCCTACACATCGGTAACCTATTCCTGCGGCCAGAAGGATAAAATACTTGTAAAGTGGGTGTTCTGAGTCATTTAGGATTTTTTGTGCCTTTCGCAACGTGAATGTCGAGACACTATCAGATAAATTGGGGGTAGGGATACCAATTCTACTTGCTAAATGAGTTCTCTTTAAGAATTTGTTCTTGTTGGTAACTGTAAGCATATGAAAAAAACAAATGGCCCCAAAGTAAGGACCGGCTCAATTATACTGCGATACAGAAGCAGAAGAAGACGTGGCTGAACAGACAAGTGCCTAAGTTTACGAATAGCTGTCAGTCTTTGTTGTCAGCGTTTGTAAACCCCTAGAGTATGCTGGTTAAAATTGAGATTTTGATCCAAAATAATGCCAAGATCCAAGCCCTGTAACAGCAACAATATTCATCCGGAGCAAATGAAACGAGTGAGTGAGGAGAGGCGGGTTTGTGTGTCACTCGCTGAGATGAGAGAGAGAGAGAAAGAGCAGCTGGTATCCTGTATCTATTCTGTGGGAAATGTACCCTGGGAAAACCCAGACAACTTCCGGCAAATTTAGATTTGCTCTGAAAGTTAGTCTGGCAAAGAGCTCAATCAAGCCCATTTCCAATCCGTCGAAATCGAGGCACCAATCAGAAGCGTTGGGGCGGGCTTTACACGATGACGACAGCGCTGGGATTTTGAAGCAGATTATTTTGTAGCCTACATTACAAAGATGGATGCCGCCGTCGAACATCACTCGTTCGAATCAGCCATCACGTCTGTTTTAAGCCATTTAAACGTTTCATTTTTGTTAAAAACCGAGCAAAGAACAACACTCGGAGATGTTTCTCCGCCGCTCTGCATACGTCATCTCCTTCATCACTCTGATTGGTTTTAGGTCTATCCGCGACGTCCGTTGGCGACGCCCCTCTGGAAATGATTTGTCTATGACGCTTTGCCAGACCATAACTCAGTTACAACTGAGAATGGTCTGGTTTTAACCAGGCTATGGGAAATGAGTATTGGAAGCGCTTCAGATATTTCAGTATCGATATGTATCGAAAAATCTATATTTTTGACAACACTACATTGCACTTAGTTTATTATTTCAGATGCCTTTTTAAAAGCCTATAATTGACAAATATATATAAAATTCACCCTGCCAAAGTGGCTAGTAGGAGTGACTGCGTTACACGCCACTGCTGAAATACACACACGTTTGGCAGGTTGGCGTGTGTTAAAGTCAAGCCCTGTATGTAGAGATGAAATGGATTTCTCTTTGTCTCCTCAGGCCTGTATTGATGAAAACGCTGACATGGTTCAGTTTCTGGTGGAGAGCGGCAGTGACGTGAACCGAGGAGACAACGAAGGCTGGACGCCCCTCCACGCTGCGGCCTCCTGCGGTTTCATCCAGATCACAAAGTCAGTAACACTTCTCAACAACCTAGTGAGCCGCCCAGGGCCGTCGCCAGAACATATAGAATGGGGGGGGCATTTCATTTACATGGGGGGCACTCTTTTTTATGATCTACAAAACAGACATAAAAACAATAATATCACCCATTTAGTCAAATATAACTGTAATAGACCAAATTCTATATTTAAACAACACCAAAACACAGGGTGAACCAACACCATGAAGATGTGCGCTTCCCCTTTAAAAACAGGCGATATGCAGGATTTGGCATGGCAGAAAACTCGCAAAGAGCGCTCATTTTATTATCATTAAAAAGCGGTTATACAACTTCATCGCGATCTCACAATGTTCCATTAGGCTATCAGTAAAGCTGATACACAATAATGTCTTATTTACATAGCCTCAATGCTTATTATAACGAGAGGATTTGCGCGCGCATAGATCTAATCCACTCACCGCTCAAAACACCGGAGTTTCACCAATATTCTTTTATTACGGAGAAAACTGATCCTACACCAGCATTTATGGATAGCTTTTCCCTCTAAAAGCAATCAAGTATATGGAAGCTTGTTTTCGCCACGGAATAAAAAAAAAGAAAAGAAAAGATAATTGCGGCTTTTTATCTCACAATTCTGCTTTATGACACGCAAATGCGACTGTACATCACGCAACTCTGACTTTATAACTTGCCATTTTGATTTTATATCACGCAATTCTGAGAAAAAATTTCCTTTATTTTATATATGTGTAAACAGTAGGCTGTTTTTAGCAGGTAAATGAATATGAAAATTCGACAACACACGCTCCGACTAATTTCCAATTCATATTTCTGAAGACAATGTGTTATTTAAAATGACAGAGATTAGTGCACCTGTGTGCTTAAAAGCTGCTGATGACATTTCGTTATGGAATAAGTGAATGCGTTTTTTTGCTCTAAATAGTAAGTTTGCTGAATGACCTTAGGGGGGCACGGTGTGTCATCGGGGGGGGGGGGGGGGGGGGGGGCACTGCCCCCTAATGCCCCCCCTTGGCGACGGGCCTGGAGCCGCCCACTAAGACGACATGATGCTGCCTCGTACCTCATATTCATATTGTATCGAAAGTATTGATAAAAGTAGCTACATCTAATTGAAAAGGCACCTAATGCGTCAACTGTGAGTTGAGTCTTGACAGTTTAAAGTTTACCAGGTGTTTTCTGTGTTGCAGGTACTTGATCGAGCACGGCGCACATGTGGGAGCGGTGAACAGCGAGGGAGAACTTCCTCTCGACGTCGCTACGGAGGACGTCATGGCGAGACTGCTGAAAGCAGAGATTAAAAAACAGGGTGAGAGACGCAAAGCCTAGAACAGAAAGAGATGGAGTAAACGAGCGAATGTGAGATTGGAGAACAACAAAGAAACGCTTTCACCAGTGCTGTTATTGTTAACTAAATCTATCAAAAATCATTTTCCGGGAATGGAAATGAGGTTGAAATAAAAGTAAATACTATTTGAAGAGGTCTTTTCCAAAACGCGATAAACGCCATTTTTAAAAAAAATGAGTTTGTCATGTCATTTTGCTGTGCACTGAACCTACTCACTGCTCCATCAACATTTCATGCCAAATCGCTACATTTCCTTGTTTAAAATGTACTACAAGATGCAGTTTCTTTCCAAAACGCGATAAGCGCCAAACCTATTTTTAGCCTAAACGCGATAAATCCTCTCGACTAATCAGAATTCGGTGAACGTTCTACGCAATCCAACAGGGTGGCGCTCTGAACAGAGGTTTGTTTATGTTCATTTATTCCTCAAAATGAGTGAGTTTTCTAGTCGACTAGTAGTAGTTCATTTAAGTTTAATCACATATTTCTATTGATTTAATTATTTAAATATGGGAGAGAAACCATAATGACCATTTTTTTAATTGCCTATTCCGCATCTCACGCATAAATCTTGCCACAAAGAACCGACAAAAGTAATGATTAGGCCTATGCATGAAACTTTTGAATTGTTTATTTTTTAATTAGTGTTTTCTGTCAGATATAGCTGAAAAGATAAAGTTGATATGCTGACTCGCCATCTTCGCAGTAGTGAACGCGCCTATAGAGAGAAATGCACACTTTGAATTAGCCTATACGCAGAGAGTAGCCAATTTCTTTTCGTTTTTTATTGTTTTGTTTAAATGTAGACATTTCAAGCTTTTTATAGATATACTTCTCAGGATTGTGAGGCAAGTATCGCTGTGTTTCGGTTCATTTATGTGATGCTCTCCAGATCACGCGCGGGCGCTTCCGTGTCCTGATTATATGTCTGCTATATTTGCTTATTTATTTATTATTAATCCAGTCAATTTGTTGATGAAACATTGATTAAAATGAAGATACAATTTATACAAAACGAAATTCACTTTAAAGCAAGGCTTTCTACTAAACAAAACTTAATAAGTGATCAAAATCATGTCTGACCCATTCCAAATGTTTTCCGATATATTGGTCATCTTATGATCCTATCATACTCATCTCATGCGGTTCCCTTTTCATATAATCAACATAGATGAAAAAAAAAATAACATTAGCCTATATTATTAAACATAAATATGAAACGTATGTTTAAGTTTTTTTTTAAACTTAGCCTATATGTAAGCGTCACGCCGCTCCGCTTTGTTCACATGCTGTGTAGCCTATACAAGCATGTGTGTGTGTGTGTGTGTGTGGTGGAGGGGTGCCCATCACTACTTTTGAATATCGTTATCATTATTAAATATTTTTAATAATTTGTTTTTTTTTACGCATATGTAGTGGACAAATTGGTCCTACTTGTTACAGGTTTGACACTTTACTAAAAATGACTCTGAATGTATTACTAAATAACTTATTGAATAGCTATTGATATCATTACTATTTTCAGGTTCTGCAACAAATGACTTTTAGCCTAAATGTGTTACTAAATTTAATTTATAGTATGAGCCCCTGATTATATGTTACATGCTCTCGTTTTTTTTTTTTTTTAAAGACAAACCATACAGTTTTGGAAAAAATTGATGGATTTATAGCGTTTTGGAAAAAAAATAAATTAACTTTTAATTTATCATAAACAATATTGTTGTTTGATTTAATAATCATTGTTTAACATGTTCAGACTGAGCCAATAAAACATTTTAACAGGATAAATTGAATATTCACAAAATGTGTGGGTCTAGGTAAAAAATGTAATTTTCCTGAAAACTATTGAAATGGATGTATAGCGTTTTGGAAAAGACCTCTTCATTTATTAAATTAATAAATATTCTAAAACATTCATATTAAACTTAAAACTAGGGTTGCACGATATTGGTAAAAGCTATCGTGTTTTTTCCGATATATATTGCGATATGAAAACAGTTTCACCAGATTATTAGCTCTGTTTGGTAAGAATGAATCATTCTAGAACGATTGGGGTGATTTTGTTGGGGAGTGAATCTGCATAGAAAATAATCCAATCAAATATTTGTTTGCTGCGATTTTAGCCGCAGCTTCAGCATCGATTTATAGTGTAAACTTCGATTTTGATTTCATGTGGACTTTATGAGTTAATGCACAGGTCCAATACAATGATGCACATCCGTTTTCCTTCTCAGTCGTTAACGTTCACGTAACATAAGCGACTGCACATTTGCTGTGTGAGCATTAATCCTAAAAATTGATTTAGATTTTCTACTTTTTTCTTTCGATTTTTGATAAAGCAATGCAATATTTCTTTGTGAGGTTAGTAGGTTTCCATTTGAACAAATATAGGTTCACATTATCCGTCTAAAACACTCCATCTGTCTGATCTTGACCTGCTGTGCCTGATCCCATTAAAACCTTAGTCGACACACAAACTCTCACAAAAGCTCATTATAGATGTGTGTGTGTGTTTATAGGATGTTTGGTTAACAGTAACAGCATGTGAATTTCCCACATCAAAAACTCCATTATAAATGCCGGAGCTGTGCAGAGATTTTATAAACTTCCTTCTGTGTGTAAATGTGTCCTTGGCTCCTTAAAGTCGACATGAAACACAAGTTGTGATAGTCATTTCTTCAGTATTGAGACGTACTGTATATCTGAGACGCTTCTCGAAAGGCGGGGCTTGATTTTGTCTATGGGGAATTGATTGGATGGTTGTGGTTTGCTATTGGTGGATCTCATGTGAGTGACAGGTTGCCCCGCCCTCGTCACCAGAGAAGTTATTTTTATTGAAGATTACGAGGCACATGACTTAAAAAAAATAAAAAAAATAATGATGTACACTGATAAATAATAGACTATATATACATAATAATAATTTATAATAGACACTGCAATATTCCATAAAACGACAAGAATTGTCCATTTTGATTTCATGGTGACTTTCAGAACAAACTGATCTCGAACCAAACGAGACCTTTATCACTCTTCCTCCTGTAATATATATTAATATCATATACTGGATCTTTAAAAATGTCCTGTGCTGTCTGAGAAGGATTATAATCCTGGTTTGATTGGTTTTTCAGGTATTGATGTGGACCAGGCCAGGAGAGAGGAGGAGCGAGTGATGCTCCAGGACGCCATGGCCGTGTTGGCAGGAAGTGGCTCTCTGGTCCCTCATCTGAACACTCAGGCCACCGCACTGCATGTCTCCGCTGCTAAAGGATACATCGAGGTGTTAAAGTGAGTGCTCGTTTCACTAAGACACTTCAAAGGTGTCAAACCGATATTGTTGAAAATGAAACATTAAATATCTAGTGATTTGCCTCACCCTCTCCAAAGTTTGCTGATACCTTGATACTTTCTATTGTATATGGAGCTTACAGCAACACACACTGATTGCTGGGAATAGCACACTGTTGATGAGTGTATGTATAAATACACTGCTGTTCAAAAGTTTGTCATCTGGAAGATTTTTAAAAAAATGTTTTTAAAAAGTATTTTATGTTCACGAACGCTGCATTTATTTGATCAAAAATACAGTAATATTGCAAAATATTATTAAAAATTAAAACATATTTCAAAATATTTAAAAATGTAATTTATTCCTGTGATCAAAGCTGAATTTTCAGCATCATTACTCCAGTTTTCAGTGTCACATGATCCTTCAGAAATCACTCTAATATGACGATTTGCTGATGAAATGTTGAATGTCGTATTTTTATGGAAGCTGTGCTAAATGTTTTCAGGATTCTTCGATGAACAGAAAGTTCAAAAGAACAGCATTTATTTGAATGTTTATTTGTAACATTATGAATGTCTTTACTGTCTTAGTTTTGTTCATACAACTAGCAAATGAGAAAGACTATCTTCCTGTGAGCAATTTTGATCCATCAATTTCTGATGATGAATTTTTAAATATAAATTCAGAATCGTTTGAGAAAGCATCTGACGTTTTCATAGCCGTCCATTCCAAAGCCTTTAAATCTTAAAGGGATACTTCAGGATTTAGCATTAAGCTTTGTATTAGTAGGAAACCTGTAGTATTTTCAAATTAACGTGCTTTCCACCCTCATATCCCCTGAGACGAGAGATTTATGTATTTTTAGTCTGGAAAAAATCATCATTTTGCGTCATCGGAGGATTTTTTGTCCAGAGGCTCAAGACTACAGTCAGTAGAAGGGGCCGTCCCGCATGTTCCCGACCCGCCCATAGAGGCTGGGATCTCACTCACAGAATGGACACATAGTGTCAGACATCTTTTTTGGAAGCTAAGCTAGCAGGCTCTTGTTCTGTGGAGAAAGCTGAGTATTAGGGGTTACCATCCTCTTTATCCCGGACATGTCCGGCCGTCGATGTCCGGGATTCAGCTTTTGCTTTCTGCAGTTGCCATTCATTGTTTACATGCACACCTTTTGTTTCAATCTAACTGAATTCATTCCGATTGGTGAATCTGAATGTAGTGTTTACATGAACGCTAAACAAGCGATCGGTTGATGTGCGTTTTAACATTGCTAAGAAAATTCCCGCTCCTCCGTGAGATATACGAGACCGGTGCGTCTCACAGGTGTCGCTCATCGGTAATCACGCCACCGGCCTCTCGCCGTTCTCCCGCGGCTCTCACTCGTCCTGCTCGCCACAGTAAACATGATGAATGGCGACTGAAGAACGCAAAAGCCGAATCCCGGACATTTTGGGCGATCTCGAAACACATTTTCGGGCAGACTCATCACGGAGACTCACTAGTAGCCTAGACTTGTTGTTTAACTACTGCGCTCCGTTACCGGTGGGCGTGGCCTCCTAGGGCAGTGAAGCAAGTGCATTCTGGGAGTTGTTGTCTTTCATCCACATCAGCCAAAAATACATTTTCTGGCTTTTCTCAGTCTAGAAAGCTCCAAATTCCAAATTCAAAAATAATTTCACATTTCTTCTACATAAATGACCCATTTTAAATTCACATTCATCTTTCCAGAGGTGAAGTATCCCTTTAATATTGCTCTCTGCATTAGGGTGCTGTTGAAGTGTGCGATAGATGTGGACAGCCGGGACAGTGACGGCTGGACGGCTTTCCACGCGGCGGCTCACTGGGGTCAGGAAGAGGCTTGCAGTCTATTGGCTGAACACATGTGTGACATGAGCGCCGTCAATAATGTGGTACAGGCTCTTTCATCATCATAAACGGCTTTATTTTGCCATTTAGGCTGAGTGTACATTATACTGCTGAGTAAATACATTGATATGAAATATCATGATTCCAGAGAGCCATTAAATTGATATAACTTCAAAGCATCGTGTATTTGTGCATCATAGGGCCAGACGGCACTCGACGTAGCCGATGAGAGCATCGTCGATAACTTGGAGGAACTGCAGAAGAAGCAAAACGCTGTAAGTTTGCATGTTTATATGTATGCTATCTTATCAGCTGTCTGGTTTATGTTCAAAGCCCGCTTTCACTCCAAGCAAATGAGCAGATATCTTCGTCGCATGAACATCCAAAAACAACAGTGTGTGTCTGTGTGTGTGTGTGTGTGTGTGTGTGTGTTGTACAGAGCCAACTTCATCAAACACAGCATAAATGTTGGACTTTGTTTGTGATTCTCAGCATTAATGGCCCTATTAATGCTAAAGCGTGTGCTAAAATAAAATGATTAGGGACAGTGTGAGTTCTAGAATATGAATTGTGTTGTGACTGCATTATTAAGAGCTGCTGTTGGTGTGTTTCACTCCTAAAGATGCGTTCGGAGCTACAGAAGATCAAGCCGCCCGTCATTGATACCAGCCCACCGGTTTCCATGGCACCAGCTCGCCCTCGCAGGTAAACATCACACAATGTCCAATCACATGTCTGCGTGGGAACACGTCACTTCCTGTGTGCTGAAACCCAGGATCATTCACCATCGTTTCTATCAAAGTTATGTTTCGCGTGATGAAGCAAGTGAATCATTGAATCAGAGATTTGAGTCAACAGCTGATTCATCATCACACACATATAGTGAATGTTCAGTACTTCACCCCGGCTTAGAATATTTACATGACATATTCTCAGCTCTCGCTGATTGGCTGTGGCTATATTGGAAATTTGTGATGATTTTATTTGAATTTTGAAGTGAAAAAATATAACAATCAGTATTATTTTAGTAACGTTGAGATACTGTTATAGTTTCTATTAACATTTTTGAAATAGTTGTTATTTTTATATTTTCCATTTTGATCTCAACAAATATTTGTTGTAATTTTGTGGGGGGTTTTTTTGTGCTATTTTTATGTATTTATTTTCACAATTTTTTAACATGTCCATATAGATTTCATTCATTTTTTTTGTTTTCATTTACATTTTTTTATTGATTTTATTTGAATTTTGAAGTTAAAAATATATTTATAATATAATGTGATTATAATATAATATAAAATAACATATGTATCAGTATTATTATAGTAATATTGAGATACTATTATAATTTCTATATTTTATTGAGTTTATAGAGTTTTTTTTAAATATGTCCATATAGTTTTTATTATTTAAGTTTTAGCTCTCATTGATTGGCTGATATGCTGTGGTTAATTTTTAATGATTTATTTTAATTTAAAGTGAAAAAAATATATTGTGAAAATGTATATATATATATATATTTTAGTAAAAAAAAATATTTTTTATTTAGGTTTTAGCTTTCACTGATTGGCTTATTTGCTGTGGCTATTTTAAAAAAATTTCTATTGATTTAATTTAACTTTTGAAGTTAAAAAATATATTTGGAAAATAATATAATATAATATAATCAGTATTATTTTAGTAATATTGAGATACTATTATAGTTTCTAATAATATTTTGTATTAGTTTTGTATTTGTATTTCCCATTTTATAACAAAGGTTTAGTAATTTCTTTTTTTAACATGTCCATATAGTTTGAATGAATTGTTATTTCAGTTTTAGCTCTGACTGATTTGCATGTCCCCCACAGGACGTCCATCTCTCGTATGAGCAGCAGAGAGAAGATCACCCTGCATGAGCGAGAGAAGCATGCTCCGCCCACTCTTCAGACCCCGCCCACAGAAGAGGACGAAGACGAGTCGACGCGCACAGCCGGCCAATCCAAACCCTCCAGCAGCTCCAGTTCAGAAGAAGAGAGCGAATCAGAGAGCGACGCAGAGTCAGGTGACCAGACTCCGCCCATTTTTATTCTCTAAATCAAAAATGTATTACTAAATGACATGTTTGTGCGTGTCTTTTCAGAAAAAGCAAAAACTCGAGAACTGATCAACAACTTGAACAACAAACGCAATGCAGCGGCCGTAGCGAGCTCTGTGCCCAGCACTGCCCTCAACCAGGTTAAAAAGGTGAACCAACCAGAACCGCGTCAAGCATTGAGTTTTCTGAAATGTCTTCTTTTTCTTTCAGCCAATATGACCTAAATTTGTCCAATTTTGGGGTTTCCATATCAACTCATTAATGTTGATTTTCTGAATGCAGGTCATATTTCCTGTAGTACGAGTGCTAATATGTACTATAATATCAGTGCTAAATCTAATATATACTGACAAATAAACCGATATGGCCATCAATAGGCAATTCAGCAGCCAAAAATCGGAATAACTAATGATAATAAAATTATCAGTAATAAAACCCAATATTTGTTGTGGCTGTATTTAACTATTTTATTTTATTTTTTCATTTTGAAGTGAAAAAAATATAATATAATATAATCAGTGTTATTTTAGTTTCATTGAGATACTATATAGTTTTTATAAATATTTTGAATACAATTTTAGCTTTTGAATAGTTTTCATTTTAAATTGAACTGAAGTTTTAGTCATTTTGTTTGTGTTTTTGTAATTTTTAGTGTTTTTAAAAAAAAAATGTATATAGTTTTTATTCTTTTTATTTTGCGAACATATTTTTATTGAATTTCACGACACATTTAACAAAAGAACATAACATACACTTAAGCACAAACATAACTTACTCAAATCCCTCCGCCTCCACATTAACCCTGGCAGTCGGTAAAAAATAAATGAAAAAGAAATAAATCCTTAAACAACCTGTTAAGCATAATGCATATACTATAACTTCACACATCTATAGCCTCTTCAATATCTCCTTCTTTAACAAATCTCAAGAACTATTCTTTTTATTTTAGTTTAGTAATTTTAGTACATCAAGTTATACTAAATGAGAAAGAGAAATGTTACTTTGGCAACCGGCTAAAATAAAATAAGTTTTTTTTTTTATATTTTATTTCAGTTAACATTCATTTTATTTAAAATAATGAAAATGTTTTTAATCCATTAATACTTAATAATGCATAATAACAACCATGTAATATATAATATTTGAGTGCTCTGCTTTTAGGCTGAACCCGTTCGGGCCCCGGTGACCGAGGCTCCGGGTTCCTGGAGAACGTCTCTGCGTAAAGCGGGAAGTTCTGTGACGCTGGGCTCGGCCGGGGCCTCTGATCCAACCACTGAGGCCCTCAAGGACCCCGAGACCAAACTGGGAATGACGCGCTCTGCATCCAGTCCCAGACTGAGCTCAGAAACTGAAAATAAGGTAACACTCATACATATACTGTATGGATGCTGTATGCACAAAATCTTGACATTAAACCACAGTAATGTCACTGTAATTATATCAATATCAAATGACTTTTGCTAGAAATTCAATACCAAAAATGTTCTGGACTCTTGCATTGTCAATATATCTTGACCAAAAATGTATGCACCTATTGATGAAAATAAATGTTGTGATATTATTTCCATCAATTTTGGTCGGGAAGTTCGGTCTGGACTCGATCCATTTAGGAATAATTATTATGATAGTTTCAGAATTAGTCGGGCCAATCAAATTGCCAGGGCGGGCTTTATACGATGATGGACAGATGATCTTCAGTTACGTCATTATCGCGTTATCAAAGAGCGCTTGGGTTGAACTGGTTTCCCTCAAAGATGACTGCAGCTGGAGAACTGAGATGTACAGATTCTGCTATCGCGTCTGTTGTAAAAGAAATCGACAGCGCATTAATGTTAATAGACGAACAGAGAACTGCAATCAAGGCATTTGTCGATCGGAAAGATGTTTGCCGTCCTTCCTACGGGATTCGGACAAGAGTTTAGTTCATCAGCTGGCTCCAATGGTCGCTAAGAAGACGGGACGCAATGAAAACCCTGCGGTCGTTGTGGTTTCTTCTTCGGTCGCACTCATGGAGGACCAAGTAAAAGAAGCAGCACTCATTATTTTACTACTTCTTCCAGCGTGCGTGCAGTCGAGTTCTGTTGACAACTATGCGTAGCTCAACAAGCGTCACTTACTGGCTTGCTCTGATTGGTTGTAGGTCTATCCAATTGAGTGCAGAGCTGTTGTTTTTTTCCTGGTTCGGTTAAGACACGCCTCATAATCAAAGCCCTATGGAGCAGTATCAGACTCACACTCTGACTAGAATATGAGTATGACGAAGTCAGGCTATATAATCACTGCAATAACGATCCAATCATTGACTCTTAAAGGGATACTTCAGGATTTAGCATTAAGCTTTGTATTTGTAGAAAACCTGTAGTATTTTCAAATTGCCAAGCTTTCCACCCTCATATCCCCCTGAGACGATTTCCCCCTATTTTTAGTCTGGAAAAAATCCTCCGATGATGCAAAAATCGTCATTTGGGGGCTGGGGCTTGTTCTGTGGAGAAAGCTGAGTAACTTAGTAGGAGAAAGCTGAGTAGTAGGGGTTACCATTCATCCTCTTTTTCCCGGACATGTCCGGCCGTCGAGATCGTACAAAATGTCCGGGATTCAGCTTTTGCTTTCTGCAGTCGCCATTCATTGTTTACATGCACACCTTTTGTTTCAATCTAACGGAATTCATTCCGATTGGTGAATCTGAATGTAGTGTTTACATGAACTCTAAACAAGCGATCGGTTGATGTGCGTTTTAACATTGCTAAGGAAATTCCCGCTCCTCCGTGAGAGATACGAGACCGGTGCGTCTCACAGGTGTCGCTCATCGGTAATCACGCCACCGGCCTCTCGCCGTTCTCCCGCGGCTCTCACTCGTCCTGCTCGCCACCAGTGGTGGTAAGTAATGAAGTAAAAATACTTCGTTACTTTACTTAAGTATTTTTTTCGGGGATCTGTACTTTACTTGAGTAAGTTTTATTTGCATTTACTTTCACTCTTTACTTTCACACCAAGTATTTATTACACTGGCTTCCCAAAGCAATGAAAAACTTGGTTTTCTTTAAAAAAAAAAAAAGAACGCACAAGCTCTTTGCCAGTATACGCTCACATAGCAGTCAGTTCGCCATTGCGAAGTTGAAGATGACCGCAGAAACAGGTGAAGGTACAGCTCTCGCTGCCAGCAATGATCCCGAGATTCCTGACAGGGATCACCCATGGCCATAACTTAATGATATGTTCGAATTCACTGAAGTCAAGGGAGATTCTTATCGGCTGAAATGTCTTCTTTGCCTGCCATGGGTGAATCAAATTTCAGCATTCAAAACTTCTCCCTCAAATCTGAGAAAACATATTGAGGTGAGTTGACGTTAAAGCAACACTAAAGAAGTTTTTTACCTTAAAATAATGTTTCCAAAATCGTTTCAGCGGTTCATCAAGTCGCACTTCTGCCTTCGCTTTGTGGTCCTATATCTGCTATAACCACACTATGTAAGTTTGCCAGATCGGGTTGCGTTTCTGTAGTTCGAATGAGACATAAGAAAACTACAAATTTGACTTGCTTTACAGCAAGCGTTACAATTGGACATTGTTCAATCTAAAGCCGGTGCTGGATAAACAGCGAGTGTGTGTACGACAGTAGGCTGTGGTAGGCTAAATTATTTACGACAGCGGTAACGGGCAAAGCTGCTTCCAACCTGTAGGGGGACGGCAGAGGAAACGTTCTTTAGTGTTGCTTAAATGTAAGTGATTTCATATTGAAACGTGCCTTGTAAACAGCTAGCTAACAAATTCTTAATTGCAGCATCTAATCTTATCATTTGTTCAAATAAAACATTGCATATCACTCCCAAAACAATTGATCTGCTTAATTATTATTTACAGTTAATTTGAATATTTACTTTTTACTTTTGATACTTAAGTACATTTTAAATCGGATACTTTTGTACTTTTACTAAAGTGATGTTTGAATGGAGGACTTTCTACTTTTACTGGAGTAATTTTTTATTTAGGTATATATACTTTTACTCGAGTATAACTTTTGAGTACTTTTACCACCCCTGCTCGCCACAGTAAACATGATGAATGGCGACTGTAGAACGCAAAAGCCGAATCCCGGACATTTTGGGCGATCTCGAAACACATTTTCGGGCAGACTCATCACGGAGACTCACTAGTAGCCTAGACTTGTTGTTTAACTACTGCGCTCTGTTACCGGTGGGCGTGGCCTCCTAGGGCAGCGAAGCAAGTGCATTCTGGGAGTTGTTGTCTTTCATCCACATCAGCCAAAAATGCATTTTCTGGCTTTTCTCAGTCTAGAAAGCTCCAAATTCCCAAATAATTTCACATTTCTTCTACATAAATGACCCATTTTAAATACACATTCATCTTTCCAGAGGTGAAGTATCCCTTTAAGCATTTGCCTGTTTAAATCCAGCCATTTTGTTTTGGCCGGGCAGTGTATAAACTAATATTTGAATGTATTTTGTAAATATTTAATGTTTTGTCACCTCAAAATTATGTTATTTCCTATGTTCAGGAGCCCAGGTTGGCCCGTGTGCAGCCCACCCCGTCCAGGCGCTTATTCAGCATCAGCGACACCAGCGCCAGCACCAACCCCGACAGCTCCAGCAGGTGAGACACACAACTAACACACTGACAATCTCCTGTTTTTACACTTCTCCAAGCTCATGTGTGTGTGTGTGTGTAGCTTGTTGAGCCGGAGCTCTTCGTACACACGCCGATTGAACAGCCAATCCACTGGAGAAGTGTCGGGTCCAAACCCCTCGTTACCTCGCAGCTCATCTTATGGAAGGAAACTTGATGACCCTTCAGTGACCTCTGTAACCACGGGAACCTCTGGACTCAGTCGCCTCAATAGTCTCCTGGCTCAGAGGTTCGTGCGTCTCCGATCGTGCGTGATGTGATCGTGTCTTCCGCATTGGTCTGATCCGGCGTCTCTCTCATAGGTCGGCTCAGGAAGAGGCTGAAAAGAAGGAGCCCGTCTCCAATTCTGTGCCCACGACAACCACATCAGGCGAGCCAGAGACCAAACAGAGACGCAAGTGAGTGTGTGATGATTTATACACCACAGAGTGATAATAAACCTTTTATCCTGCTGGAAAAAACACCTCTTACTAGCCTTGACCCATTCAATTTCTTAAAACACTGAACGATACACTGCCTGGCCCAAAACAAGGATTTAAACAGGCAAATGCTTAAGATTGGATCATTATTGCAGTGATTATTATGTTTCTAGCATGTTATATGTTTGGCAACAGTTCTTCTAACCCTAATTGATGGAGTGTGTAGCTTTTCATCTCTTAAACAGCCATGTAGGAAGACACATCATGGCCATATTCCAGGACGACAATGTCAAGATTCATCAGGCTCAGATTGGGAAAGAATGGTTGTGAGGAGCTTGAAGAATCATTTTCACACATGAATCGTCTCCAGATCTTAAATTCACTGAAAGTCTTTGGGATGTGCTGGAGGAGACTCTACAGAGCGCTGGACTCTTGCATTATCAATACAAGATCTTGACCAAAAACTGATGCTCCTCTTGATGGAAATAACATCACAACATTTGGTCAAGATTAGGGGTGCAACGGATCAAAAAACTCACGGTTCGGATTGTTTCTCGGATCAGAGTCACGGATCGGATCATTTTTCGGATCAGCAAAAAAGACGAGGCAAATAAACATAAGTTTTGTCTTTTTGTTTATTAACACTTTTAAATTATTAAATTAAAATCTATAAAATCAACTTAAAGTGCACAAGGCATAATATCTTATTTTTAGAGATATTAGGGGGGTTGACTGGTTGAATCACCGAAACAGGCCAATCAGGATGCTCTCTGTCTTACATGCGCACACACGCAAGGTCTCTTGCTCTCTCCCTCTCTGCCGTTCGCGCGCTATGTGTGTTATGCGCGCAGTATGTTCTGTCTCGCATGCGCGCTCTAGATTCCGGGAGATTTGAACTGATTTACGGGCATCAGGGAGCCGCTATTAATATGCGGGATTTTTAAAAGTTTATTTTTTTTAGGCCAATTCAGCGCAACTCCGGACTGTCCGGTCAAAATCCGGACGTATGGCCACCCTACTACACACACCGTCACGGTTTTATCCACTAACCTCTTTCCTTCATCATTATATTTGACAGGGAAGCCAAAATGCTCCCATACTGGGGATTTAAATGACGCGGGCCGTTCAAGCTCCTCCGTTCCTCCGCTAGCCATGACCACGCTGTGGAGATGTGTGTGGACTAGTTTTAGACCAGATGATTAGACCAGTTTGGGCCAACTACAAGATAGTTTTAGCTACATTTGCATTGTTTTCATTTGGCTGAAGCTTGAGTTTTTATGTGTGTGTAGGTCCTATCTGACTCCAGTGCGCGACGAGGAAGCGGAAGCTCAACGAAAAGCCCGATCCAGACATGCCCGTCAGTCCAGACGCTCCACACAGGTCAGCGTGGCCTTATGACCTCCAGTGTTGTTTTTGTTTACTAAAACTTAAAACGGTTTTCGTTAAAGGTGCAGTGTGTAATTTTTAGCGGCATCTAGTGGTGAGGTTGCGAATTGCAACCAGCAGAAGTTATGGAAGTGATAGGATAGGAAATGATGTCGTCTCTGAGACAGCAGAGAGTAGCCAGTTAAGCAATGAGGTTTCTTTACAAAGATAAATTAAGAAGTTATGTTTACTTTATTATTCAGTAAAACGATATGTTATTGCAAATATTATTGTTACTTGTTCATCAGTGTTTTATTCGCTGACTTTAGCTAGCTTCTTTGCAAGAAGATCAACATAGTGACGAAACGAGTTTGTCCGTTTAGGGCCACCGTAGAAACATGACGGTGCAAAATGTTTATTTCGATGTAAGGGTAAGACATGTAAGGTACATCCGCGGTGTGTGTAGATAGAAATGGCTCATTCTAAGGTAATAAAAACATAACGGTTTATTAAGTAAGGTCTTTATACACCACTGAAAACATAGTTATGTTTATGATATTGCATTTCTGTCAAAAGATCCTCCTAAATATTACATAATGCACCTTTAATTAAAATAACCTGAAATAAAATATACATATTAGATGAAAAATGTTAAAGAAAATTTTAAATGTTGCCTTGGATTGATCTATTTGACATGTAAAGTTTGTTTTCACGTAATATTTAGCAACAGATAAATCTGAAATCATAATGATGGATCTACCTATCGATGCTTCCTCAGAAGTGCTCATAGTAGCAGCCTGGGAAATTTCATGTGGAATATGTATTAAACAGTCAGTGGGCGGTGTGTCTAAGGCTATATGACCTTTAACCCTGAACTTTGACCTTGACACAGGGAAAACATTTGTGTAGAGCAGTTGCAATTACACGCAGCTGGAGTCCAGACATCTCCGTGTGACCGTTGTGTTTGCCCTTCAGGGAGTTACTCTCACAGATCTGCAGGAAGCGGAGAAGACAATGAAGACGGAAAACAAGGGAAAGGAGAAGAAAGAGGAGGAGGAGAAAGAAGCGAAGCAAAAGAAGGCAGAGGAAGGGGTGAGAAAGGTTGAGTTTAATCCAAATATCTGTTTGTTCTGCACATTTGGAGAACTCACTGATAAACCGGGCAGAAATATTAAAGGTTAAAGGTCAAATGTGTCACATTTTTGGATGTTATATTACTTTCTCAAACTGGACAATAACTTAATTGATGTGTGTACAGTAGCAGAGGGGGTGAATGTTTGAGAAACCTGTTTGGAAACAATAATTAGCAGTGGTTGATAAGTAATATATGTATATATAATGTGTGTGTGTGTGTGCAGGAGGTGAGCTGGCGCTCTCGTATCGCTAACCTGCAGAAGTCGGATTTGCTGGGACTCACACACCCCCCTGGTGCTCCACATCCTGACAGACAAGGTGACCTTTCACCTTTAACCCCGCATCACTGGATGTCATTACACAACACTGATATGTTTAGGTATCTCTCTCTGTAACACTTCTTCTACATTGTGTGTGTGTGTGTGTGTGTGTGTGTGTGTGTGTCAGATGCAGACAGCGCAGCCGCAGACATTGAGGAGCGAGCGAGGGAGCGCAGGAGAGCCAGAGCGAGGAGGAGAGGAAAAACTGGAGAGGTGATGAAGATGAAGAAAACTGGAGATCAAGAAATAGATTCTGGATTTAAATGTTTACTTCTGTATTTTCAGGGCGATGACTATGATCCCAGTGGAGAGGAGGAGAGTAGTGGTGGGCGGGACCCACAGGTCTGACCAATCAGCATGCACTTTTAATTGATTGACACTTTTAATTAATGGGGGAATATATATATATATATATATATATATATATATATATATACTATTTAATGCATGTTTTTTAATATATAACATGTATAAACTATATTTTAATATAGTTAATGCATGTTTTTAATTGATATAAATTAATATCATGAATATCTTAAAATATATTTTTCCCTCATGAAGTGCTATTACAATATTATATTATGATTGTAAATATTTATTTTAAATATGTATATTGCTGATTTAAAATCTATAAATGCATTTTATTATATGTATATACTTTAGACTGATTAGTATTATTCATATATTCGAAATATAAAATTATGTAATACTATTTTAATAAATGTAATTAAATAAAAAAGGTTATGTATTTTAATGAATTATTTAAGTCTCATATTTTTTTAATTGTATGGATTTTCTGTTTTCTTGCTGACATGTTTTGCGTCTCCCTCATGCAGACAGACAGACACGTGAGCAGCAGGTACGAGTCTGACCTCTGACCTTTGACTTTGTTTAATGATGTCAGCATGTGTCCTCCTCATTCTGTCTGTCGGTCTTTTCTTCCTCTCAGGTTTGATTCGGTCTTGAATGACTGTATCCTCACGAGAGGATCGGAGTCCCGGGACTTTAAGAAGGTCTGGAGGGGTTTGTTGTTAAACTGGTTGTGTTAGCAGGAGGTGTGTGTGTGTTATATGACTGTATCGGTGTGTTTCAGTTGTTTGAGGAGATGTCCAGAGAGAACCGCCGTCTGCAGTCACAGTTATCAGACACACAGAGAACCATTTCACTGACCCGCGTGGAGCTGGAAAAGGCCACACAGGTGCACACACACACACACACACACACACACACACACGAACATTGATCAGCTGGATAATCATTATGATAGCAGTGGCAGAAATTCACTTTTTGTAAAAAATTACTTTTTTTCTTCTTCTAATAATAGGAAAACTATTATTATAATTTATTTATAAATGTATAAAAAGCATAACCTTATATCCATTTGTCTATTTTATTAAATCACTTACTCAATAAATAGAAGAATTCATGAAAGGGAATTTTTAAAAGGTACCTAACAGAATCAAATATTAAAGTAAATATTGACCAATTTGGAAAAGTACAAAGGTAATCAAATGTTAAATAAAACTGATAAAAATAATAAAACTATAAATTATGTTAAAGTTTTCAATTATGTCTTTAGTACCATTTAATGGCATTGTATTAATATATATATATATATATATATATATAAATATAAATATAATATAACTATTATACTATATTTTATATTATATTCTAAAATAATACCATTTAAACTACTTAAATGTGTATATACGTTTTTACATTTAGATTTTTGTATAAATTATATACATACAAGTATATTTATTATATATTATTTTTATAAATATAAATGTATATATTTAGTAATACAAGTTTGTTTATATATATATACATATATTTTTATTTATATCATTCGTTTTATGTGACATTTTATTTTTATTTTATTTTAGTTTACAGTCTGTTTTTTTTTTCTGAATAATTCTATCATTCAACCTTTTGTTGGTTGTGTGTTACTTGCAAGTATACATGTCGTAAAGGCAGAATATACAGCTGAATTCCTGAAGACTACTGTAATGTTCACAGTAGACCACACACATATTTTCATATTTGAATGGTTGTACCCAAGGACTGTAGAAAGACTGATATTGGTATATTTTCCTTCTACTATCAGTGAAATACCACTATATTTGACTCTTAACTGTATTTGTGTGCGTTACAGAGGCAGGAGAGATTCACGGACTGCACGGCTCTGCTGGAAATGGAAAAGAAGGTGAGTTTGCAGAACATAAACTTGCTGAAGTAATGAAAAACATATGGAATTTCCCCTGTATGGAAGTTTTCAATCTTATGATGTCATTCCACATGCTTGTTTTCTTTCTGTCTCAGGAGAAAAAGATGTTAGAGAGGCGAGCCGCTGAGCTGGAAGAGGAGTTAAAGGTGAGAGCACATGATCACGGAAGGCTTGTTCTGATTGGCTCTTTCAGTCAGCTCTGCTGCTGATTGGCTTAGAGGCGCCTGAAGCGTTTCTATCCACTGAAATGTTGTGAATGCATTTTTTAATACTGTATCGCTGAGAGCAATACAGCCAACTCAAGTAAAACCAGTTTAACGAGGCGTTTGCCTTACACACTCACTTGGCATGACACAGTCACAAGTAATACATCATACTTCTGCACTGTTAATGTGAGTTTCTGTCCTAACTAGCTGTGATGGTTGCCTGGTTTCTATTTCTAGTTTTTCTCACAGTTAAATCTGATTGGTCCTGCTTTATATAACTGCATAATACATCAAATACTGTATGTCCTGGCTTTGAGTTTGCAGCATAATATTATATCAAAACCTCAAAAGCTGAGTTTGAGTGGCCAAACAAAATCATAATTACCAAAGCTAAGATTTAAAAATGTATATACTATAATATAAAAATAATAAAAGCTGAGTTTGAAACTGACAAAGTGGGCAAACAAAAGAAAATGTAAAACAAAAATATTTTAATATTGATTTTATCCATTGTTATAATCGTTAATTTTTATTAATATATACATGACAATTGTCCTTTCTTGGTGGCCAATGAAACCAAATTAATATATTAACATTATTAATATAACTGACATAATTGAGTCTCTGATCAGTGGCCAAACAAAAGTAAATTATTATTAATTTGATTAATTATTGTTGTTATTAATACTCATCTTCTTAACTATTAATAATATATCATTAATAGTCTGTGGTCAGTGGCCAAACAAAAGTAATATACTAATAGATAATGTAGTAGTATTACAACATTATAAATATAAATGTAAATGATTATTAATGTATGTGTGTGTATACACGAACACATGTATAAAATTAAAAATAAATGTATACTTTTTAATGGGCATAATTGTCTCATCATATTAGAATATTATAAATGTGTTTATTTTAAAAAAATATGTATATTACAGTGTTCAAATATATTATATTTAAAAAAGTAATTAATTAAGGTTTTATTAACTATTAAAATTATATAATTGACAGTCCCTGGTCAACGTCCAATCAAACTAAAATGTTAAACAAAAATAATTTATTAATATTAAAAAAATCTATATATAATAATAAAACAATATTCACGAGTTGTATGGACTACCTTTTGGAGTTTGACAGCCCCTGGTCACAGTATACTTGCATTATTTGGGAAAACGGCAGCTTGAACATTATTCAAAACATCTCCTTTTTTTGTTCCCTGGAGGAAATAAAGTCATGTGGGTTTGGATCGACATGAGTGTGAGTAAATGATCAGAACTGAACTGCTCCTTTAAAAGAGAAAGTCGTCTGCCAGAGGTAAAGATCTTCCGTGCGTCTGCAGGTTTTAGGGGATCTGCGAGCGGACAACCAGAGGCTGAAGGACGAGAACGGCGCGCTCATCAGAGTCATCAGCAAACTCTCCAAATAGAGCGAGAGAAGGATGAGCAGAAGACCGAGAGAGAGAAAGAGAAACTCACAAGCCCACACACACACACACACACACACACCGACCGACATCCTTCCCGAGAGCCAAAGAAGGGAAAAGAGGAGGAGAGGAACGACAGAGAGGAATGTCACTGTTTGATGACGGGATCTTTTACCTTCCTGCAGAACTGTGTGTGTGTGTGTGTGTGGCGTGTTTCAACTTCATCCATGTTCTCAGGAGGCCAACAAGCGAGGAGGAGATGCTTTCTCTCTCTCACACACACACACACTCGCACTCGTGCACCATGCACATTCCCATAAGCGTGAGCGCACACACATTCCACGAGTCTCAGGCAGCTGAAGTCTGCAGTATTTTTGCATCTTTGCACAAACACACACACACACATACACACACACGATTGAGAGGTTCTACCCTAAACTCCACTAAAGGTGGTCTGAATATGCCAGCTTGACAATCATTCGTTGACATTGGTGCAGATTTTCATGCTTGCCGAAAACACGCCAGGCTGTTGTTTCACAGCTAGTTATGCTATGCATCTTTTTTAAAAGCGACACGTATGGCGAGCGATGCGGAAATGTCTATTTTCGTATTTTTTTACCCTCGTTTGATCCATCCTTGCTCCTGTCGTCGAGGGCGTTGGCTTTTGTTTATTGTGTAAATGTACAAATATTACGCATTTGAACTCCTAACGCTATAAACTGTAACTTGGTATCAGCTCTATTTTCTCCACGTGTTGTTTTTCTAATATATTAAATGACTGTTGGCACTTAATAAAATATCTGTGTTTGTAGCTTAGTGCCTGTTTATTGAAGTTTTACGGTTTCTCTGCTGTGGTTTATTGTTCTGTGAGATTGCAATTTTTTGTGCTTCGAAACAACGACCGTTTGAAAATCTTCTTGAACAGCATTTTTGGGCATCATAATGAAGGTGTTAGCAAACATTCGATTATAATGTTATGTTCAGAATTATCAGTCATGTTTGATTTCATCATAGGTGAATCACAATGATCGATTTGGTTATTTTTAGCCAAGTTTAAATGCTTGATTTGGAAAGTTTGGCATTACTAACCTTCATAAGCACAACCCAACGTTTCATATAAACATTCAGTTTCAAATTTTTAGACATCGGGCGTTTGATTCTAATGTTCAGTTCAGCGTTTTATGGCTTTGTTTGTTCATCGTCGGTGCGTTTGATTGATTTGAACTTGCCTATAAAATGTCTCAACATTTTAATTGAACGTTTTAGGGAGAATTTATGGACCTCATACACACATTTGTACATTCAATATAGCATTTTTGACCATATGTGTGTGTGTGTGCACTTTTGATTCGAACTTTTAATTCAGCATTTTTTTGGTCATTAAATATGTTAAAGTAGTGCTTGTCAAATCGATTTATCACATCTATCATAAAAGTTTGTAAATATATAATGTGTGTATATATACACACACACACATGCACATTATATATTTCAAACTTTAATGGTAGATTTGGACAGCACTACTTTAACATTTGAATTGAAGATTCTGTTTAGCATTTCTGGACAGCAAATGTGCATATATGAATATATGTAATTCTGCATATTTTTGATCACACCCTGCATATAATTCAGACTTTCAGTTCAGTATTTTGGGGTATGTGCAGATTTGAAAGTTTGAGGATTTTTGGTAATCATAAATGCAATCAAGTTTGATCTGAACATTTGAGTATCACAGGTGATAAACATTTGATTAGAACGTAATTTTTGGCATATTTATCATAATGTGCATATCTGAACATTTAATTCTGAGTTATTGACCAACATACAAGTTTCAATTCCTCAATTTTGGGCATCATATCTGTGTTCGAACTTTGATTCAAATTATTCGTTTGATTTGAAGCTTTTTAGGCCATAAAACGTGTTCAAAAGTTTAAACTAAACATTCTATTTAGATCATTCACACATTTGAACATTTGATTTATCATTTTTGACCATATCTGTGTAAGAAGTTTCCAATTCGAAATTTTTGGGGTATTTGAACATTCTATAATGAATGTATTGCATTATTTGACCATATGGTCCATTCGAACTTCCAGTTCAGTATCATATCTGGACATTCAAAAATGTTATTTGAAGGTCTAATTCAGCGTTTTTGTGTGTCAAATGTCCACATTCGAAAGTTTGATTAGAAGAATCAATTCAGCCCATCATTCAAAAGTTAATTTTTAGCAGTAGTTATTAAAGGTAGAGTATGTCAATTTCGGAGTGGCTAGCGATAGCGAGTTAGCTTTAAAAACATAACATCCCACCCTTCCTTCAGAGCGTCTCCAAACCCGCGTGACGAGAGACGGCGTTAAACTACCTCATTCTCTCAGCACATAATATTACAATAATAATGAACATAAACAACTTAAGGAGCTCTGACCTGTACCACCTGACTGCTGCAGGTTCATTTCGCCGTTGATAGAGTTGCCATTGAAACGCGTAAATTCGAGTCACGATCTGCTCCGAGAATAACGTCACAGGTTTCCATCTCTTCATAAATTACAGTAGTTATGGACCATATGGTGTGTGTAGGTATGAAAATACACACATAGACAGGCAGGTAGGACATCCTATCATTGCTTTCGGACCGAATGTAATGATTGGACGAACATTGTTTTGGTCCTATGCCTTCCACAGACGATATATACATATAAATGCATCTAGACCACTTAGTGATTGCTATCAGGATGTGATGAGAGACTTTCAACAAGCATAACAAAAAATGTTTCTGGAAAAAATCGCCCTCCCTGCCTTTAAGTTGTCAGTCTTTCGGTCCTTCTCATCATTCACCAGATCTCCCTAATGCCTGTGTGCCTGTCTACCAGATGTCCCTCATCATCATCATCAGAGAGAGAGAGAGAAGAACAGCTGGAATAATAGATCTAACATTTCCACAGAGAGAAGGACAGGAAGTTACAGTAACACTGGACAGTGTGAGAGCGAAAGGCAAAATTATTCATTCGGCCTATACTTCTTCACCTTGTTTAGAAAGTCGGAGAACAATAAGAGGATAACGGAGAAACATGAGGCTGAGAAAACGTTCAAATGAACTTTAGACAAGTGCTGCACGGATCAGACATTTGCCTCTCGTTACCTTTGGCAAAACACTAAATGACCCTTGAGAATGAATGCCATCCTGTCATCTGTTTGTCTCATCTACATATACACTGACAACAAGGACAGCTCCTAATAAGGTACGCAGAGCCAGTCTTGCTGTAAATATCCCCGCGGCCTGAGGGAGAGAGAGGGAGAGGAAGGGAGGGCGGGGAGGAAAAGTCTGGAGCGGATGGATTGCGGCCTTATAAGGGTAAAGCTGCTCTTTTCCCAGGGTCTGGAACCCCAAACTCCGGCAAGCTGCCAAAGGGAAACGGAACAGGGTTTGCCGCCATCTAGAGCTCGAGTAGTGTCATGACGTCATGACCAAGAGTTGCAAGAGTTCCATTCGTCATGTCAACTTTAAGTAACTTTCACGTTTTGTTCTGCGACATAAATTGACCCCTTTTCAATATTTTTGCTCAGAAGCGGAAGTCGTCATATAGTTGGGTAAACTTCTATAGTGGTGAACGAAAGAGTACATTTAAATATCTTTTTCGTTTTCACAACTTGCCAAGGAGGAGAAAAATAGAGAGAAATTGATAACGGCAGTCAGAAGAGAGAAAGATGTTTTACCGTCATTTTACCGTCACTCCCACAGCCACTATATTAGTTTTTAGTTGTTTTTTTTATGCAATGGTAATGTAATACAAAGTATAGTGTTATAAATGTAGTCATTTTTTTTAAATTAACAAATATAAAAAAACTTTGCAGGATTTACGATGCTGATGACCGTTAAAACCTTACAGTCGTGGTTAAAACGCGTCATCACGGTCTGTTTCAAGAGTTCATGTCAACATTTACTTGAAGCACTCTCATGTTTTGTTTTTACAACATAAATAATGGTCATACCTTATGAATTTTGAAATCGTTGTAATCTTTAAGTCAGTGTTTTTTAAACCAGAAAGGGAGTGACGGGGGTCCATGGAAAGTCTAGAGAGAAACTGTAAATAAATGAACAAAAATTAGAAAAAAAAAAATATATATATATATATTAGTTATTAATCTATTAAATATATGAAATTAGATTAAAATAGAAAAAAATACAAATTTGGAATATGTATATATAGAAATTAGATTAAAATTAAATAAATACATTTAACAGTGATTTACTAAAGTGAGTAGAAAAATATATAGTAATGTAACTTAATAGAAACTACTATTAGATTTATGATATACATTTTTCTGTGTATATAAATTGAGCGTTTATAAAAGATCCCTTTTAAATTTAATCATATTTGGAGGTTTGTGAAATTTAAAAGATTGAATAATGAATAACAACTTATCATAAAACTATGATATCATACGACCGATTTAAAAAAATCGCCTTAGTAAGGCAGTAATTGTATTATATCGCTGGATTCTTTGGAGACATTTGTTCACTAGAAAGCCATTTTTAATATTCCCCTTTTTAAAATACAAAAGGGTAATTATTATTTAGAGCCACGTACCTGACCAATCAGAGACGCTGATCGAGCGCAATGCCCCGCCCTTTCCAGGGACGTGCTGTTGCTCCGCCTCTTCTTTTTGAACGTCCGCTTCGATGAATGAGATTAGAGACGCACAACTATTGATACATCAGTAAGTACTAAAGTTTTATCATAAAACTTGTTTCTGTTCAATGAGTAACATCATTCTTTTGATGGTTAGTCAAAGTGAGTCATTTGAAAGCAGGGGCGTAGAATTTAGTAGGGACGCTAGACGTGTCCCTACCAATATCCAGTGACAGTGATATATCCCTAGCAATAATTTCGATCAAAACTTAAAATATATTTAAATATTGATGTCCCCGTCCCCACCAATTTCAAAATCAAACCTGCGCCACTGTTTGAAAGGATAGAGTGAGATATCTCAGCTGTCTGTTTGCATTGGTAAAACTTTTAGTTTCTTCGCGGTGATCAAAGTGCAGTTGTCACGGGTTTAAAAGGCACCTACAGTAAAAGTATAGGGGTAAAAAACTCACATAATTATGTAAAAAGAAGAAAAAGACCCCAAGTAATTCTGAAAGAATATGAATGCCTTTTGCATAGATTTTTGTGCATCATTTAAATAATTATGTCTATATGTTGAGTGGAAAATTACCATAGTAATGAGAATATTTTAAGAGATTTGCTGAACTTGATGTAGTCGTGAGGTTCTGTTTGTGATATAATTTTCAGTTTTACTGTTATTTTATGGTTTGTGTCACATGATGTCAAATGGCTTCCTGCATCTAGGTTACACTTTCCATCTTTTCCAAATGTTTTTCTTTTGACAGACGTCAGAATTGCGCCAAAATGACCTCTGACCCAGTGGACCCGTACATCTTCACCTCTGACTCTCTGCCCTCTGACCTTCGCTTCATGCCACCGCTGGTCAACGGGCTGCTGGGATGGAGAGTGTTTGATTCAATTATGCATATGGGCGGGGTTTATAATGGTGAAGGCGGGACTTGTCACCGCGGCAACATCCCATGTCCACTAGCAGTTCAAGTGAAGACGGCAGAAGTGGGACGACACACGTACAAGTTAGACATGCACACAGGTTAGAACACACACACACACACATGTAATACTGCATTTAAACATATACTACAAGACTCTCTCTCTCTCTCTCTCTCTCTGTATCAGGTATTTTCTCTCATACTGTGGTCACTCCTTGTTTCGAGGCAACTCAGGTTTTGTACGCTCACCGACAGCAATCAAATCTTCTGGTCACGGAAGTTCTCCTTAAGCGCTTTGAAACCAGTGCCGAGCCAATCACGATTCAGCTAGAGAGTTCTTTCAAACCCCAAAGTGATGACATTGATTTCCAGAATGCACCAGACTACAAGAGTGGGAGGTACATTATGCTTTATAATATTTGCATTCTGAATTGCAATTGAACTTCTTTTTTTGTATTTATTTGCATGCCTAATTGCAATTGGTGTGTTCGACTTCGGCTGTGGCTGGATTTAACCGATCAACAAGATTTGCAGTTTTGGAAGAGTTTAAAAACGGAGCCGTTTAGACGTACGCTCTCTGCTTCTCATAGTGACGTGATTCACCGCCATAGAGCACAACAGTCGGTTCCCGAAGTAAAACCTCCTTTCATTTTCTCGAATGGGAAATTGATATTAAATGATAACTTTAAAATGTTTAAAGACAGACCTACTGTGAGTTCAGAGGTTTTTAATCAATGGTATATGCTTTGTTTGATGCCTTCTGTTTGCATTATTTCAACTTATTTTAAAAATAATGGTTTAACAGTGGAAAATGGAAAACTACATTACCCGTAATGCTGTACAAAAATTCCACCAATCAGAGTTGCAGGGTACAAATCACGCAAAAATAGCTCTTTAGCTCCGCCCACTCCATTGATGCACGGCAAATGACGTAATCGGGTCGATCTCTCTACATTCTCAAAATACATATTTGGATATATAAAAATGCATATTTCACAATAAACTTAAAATATATTACTTACAATCAATAACTTTAAATGTAGGGTTTTATATTTCTCAATTGCTTTTAATTTGATAGTGTTGTGCGCAATGGTTCATGGGATTGTTGTTCTTTTTCTCATTAAAGCCGTTAAGTACACAGGCTTGTACCTTTTTTTTAGCCCGATCTTCAAATATATTTTTGCTTCAAATAAAACTTTGTAATGTTGTGATTCACCTCGTTGCTGGTTGGCTTGTTTCATGGCTTATGGTTTTAATTAAGACTTTTTTTTTTTAATTAATTTGGAAAAAAAATGATATAAATAAATAATACTTCTGGAACCAACGCCACTAAAAAAGTTAGCAGGTACTAATGGACTCTATTCACACCTCCTCTCCCGTGGCCTCATGGGATATTAAAGTGTCCATTGAATGCGCACTTCAGAATCTCGCTGGAAGTAGAAGGTCATCTGGGTACTTTTCGCCTACTTTCTACATAGTACCCGTTTTTCGAGTACTACTATGTATTTGGACACACTACTCTGTTGGTGCACTGCTTTCCGCGGACTATATAGTTGGTAAGTATTCGATTACGGATGCAGTGATTGGCTGTGTTCGAAATCACCCCCTATACCCTCATCCACTATTCCCTACATCAGTACACTAACTTAATCCATTTGAGGGAGTGATTGAAAACGAGTGTGTGAATTCAGACACCGAGTGTGTCGGAAGGGCTGCCGCTTCTGCATAGTTTCTGCTGTTTAATAATCGTTTGAGGTTTAGCAAACTGGCAGCTCCAGTAGTAATGAAAATATTAATCTTGAGCTCTGTCATGGAATCTAGCATGTATAAACCTTAATTAAACAGTTTAATAAAAAATAAATAGGAATTTATACCTGTATGATATTACGCTGTCCCCACATTGGACCAGCGGTTTGGAAAACGGATGGATGGATGATTCAGATGCGGCGCCATCTTCTGGTCAGACACGAGAATTCAATCAGCATGACCGTCACAGTGCATTATGGGTATTCTCTAGCCGTTGAGCCATAGACAGTAAAAGAAATGGACACAGCGACCCCATTGATTTCAACGGAGAAGACTGAAGCCCGATTATTGCACTTCCTGTCTGATGTCTGAGCGACTGCGGAGGCTCAAACTGAGCTTGACGACAGTCTGATAGTTGTAAATATTCTAGTAGCTGTGCCAAGACAAATCTGAATCACCTAATTCCTCAAAAACGTTGTTGAAATATTTTGTCCCGTTGCTTTTATGAACTCTCTATCTATGGGCTTCTCCCTTGACTTTGTGCCTTCATGTCCACCCGATCGCCTCATAGACAGTAAAAGATTGCTGCGAGCTTCTCCTCCTGTCTATACGGTAATGTCTCTATTGTGCGACAGAAAGTCCCGTGGTTATGACGCAATCTTTAGCCTATTTTTACAAAAATGGCTTCTAAAAGGCCGTAACGTAAGATACAAAGTAATGGAGCCTTTTATACATTGTTGTGTTTCTTTAGAAATAAATAATGGACAAATGAAGTCTTTGGACGCCTCAGATGTAAAGTTATTCGCCAAAATGAACGGGAGTCAATGGGATGCTAACAGCAGGTGAAGTTCTGCTACAATGGCGGGCAAATATTCTGCAAATATAGGGATTACCCCCTTGCGTTGAGCATACATCGGTTGTACACTTGTCATTGCGGTGTATTATGGGATTGAATGAGTGCACTCGATAACGTCCACTATGGTTTCGGACACCACTACACTGCTGTCCCCTCAAATAGGGCCATATTTTAGGGTATAGGGGGCGATTTCAGAAACAGCCATTGTGTCAGAATAAACACGAAACACACTTCGTCATTGTCATCTATGAATCCGGCCAAACGTGAAACAGCAGCTGTGTCGTCATCAGAGCTTGTGCAGTCGCTCAGATTTCCATGTTCTGATTCACGTTATGAAGTCAAACACACGCAAACACCACATGTGTCAGCAAACCCTTTCTTTTCTTCAGGCACATTTTTGGACAGACCGTCTCTTCAGAGATTCCTGGAGGAATCCGTCCATTTGTGCACCTGATCTGGACGCCCATCGCATCTACTCTTACCCTCCCACCCGACCAGAGCCAGTCCAGCTGGGTTTTCCTGCTTGCCCTCGCTGGGAGCGTCAGGAGCGCCAAATCATGTTTTGATTCTGGTTTGGGGCTTATCGATACTGGTGACTTACGCCCCTCCCACCTGAGGAGTTGGGCGGAGCTCTGGAAGGGGAGCAGCATCGAGGTGATGGGAGATGAGACCCTGAACCGGGCTCTGATTGGCTGCATGTTTTATCTTCTCAGTTCATTCCCATCTTCAATTGAGGAGTCAAACGGAGCGTCTGTGTTCGGAGGGATCAGTCCGGGGGGGTTGTCAAACGGGAGCAAAGATGAGGATTACCACGGGCATGTGTTCTGGGACCAGGTGAGTTTCAAGTCAGCATGAGACGGAAGTCGAGAGATGGAAGGAATGGGAATGGATTGGATGGTTGTGGTTTGCTATTGGTGGATTCATCAGAGAAGAGGAGATATGAAGATGAATGGGAAGTTATTTTGATTTAAGATTAGGAGGGAACCTGAATTTAAAAATAAAAAGATGTGCATGGATTAATCGTTTTGAATAAATACTGCCATATGCCATTAAAAATATAAATTGTCAATTTTGATTTCAGGATGACTTTAAGACAGTTCATCAGGTACAGCATTGGGAATGTCACTTTACATTAGATTACGATGTTCCTCATAAAATTAGTAATTTTCTTTTTTATAATTATAGTTATAATTGTTTTTATGATAATTGATAATATTATACAAATGCTGTCGGCAGAACTGAACTTCTATGGATCCTAAAATAGAAAGAAAACAAAAAATATTTGTGCATGAAAATGCATTTACTGTGTGGGAAAAACATTACAGGTTTATTGTAAAGACAGCATGTTGTTTACAATACTAAAACATAATTATTAAACGAAATAATTAAAATATTCTATTCTATTTCATAAAAAAACAGTCAAATCAGTAATATTGTGAAATATTATTGCATTTTAATATATTTTTATATCTCGTGATTTATAATGTATATATGAATCTCATGATTTCTGACCATTCTTTAGAAATAAAGTGAATTGGTAGTCATATCAAATATCGTATGTTAACACATTTACTTACTCTATTAAACTTCTTACAATTTGCATGGACCCCCAGCCAGAGCCAACTGGGTCCCGTTTTAAGATGATTTTTATGAAGATTTTGACTTTGTCTCTCTGGCTCCCCCTGCAGGACACGTGGATGTTCCCCAGTGTTGCTCTGTTTTACCCCAGTCTGGCCAGGGCTGTCCTGGAGTACCGTGTGGGAACAGTAGAAGGTGCTCGAGCAAACGCCCAGCAGATGGGCTACAAGGTGCAGTTGGTAATCGGGCGTTGTTTTTGATTTATCTGTAGCTTTATGTACTCTTATATACACTTTTCCTCCCCATTTAATCAGGGATTGAAGTTTGCCTGGGAGAGTGTGTTATCGGGCCGGGACCTTTGTCCAGAGGAGATTTATGCACAGCAGGAGGTCCACATCAATGGAGACGTGGTTCTGGCTTTCCAGCAGTACTTCTACCTCACACAGGTAAAGAGGACTCGCTCATAAACACTCCTCCACCTGTACCAGAACGGCATCTTCCGTTTGTCATCCATCACAGGACCTGGAGATGTTCAAAGAAGGGCGGGGCAGTGAGGTGGTGTGGGGCGTGGCGGACTACTGGGTCTCACGGGTCACATGGGACCCTACTGACCAGCAGTACCACATCAAAGGTAAACCGTGACATCATCAGTCATGGTGACCAGGGTTATTACCTCTAACTAAAACTAAACTAATATATATAACTGAAATAAGTGTTAGTAGAAGCATTGAAATGACTAAATGGAAATAAATAAAAACTAGAACTGAAATAAAAATAAATGAAACCTTAGCAATAATATTTATAAAGAGCAAAACTTAATAAATTGGCAAAAGCACATGCCAAAATTACTCATTTAAAATTACTAAAATAGACAAACATTTCAATGAAAACTGAAAATATCTAAATAAAAGCTAATTCAAAATATTAATTAAGAAAATTATCATATAGTGTATATAATAGTATATTATACAGTATAGTATAGTACATAATAGTAAATAAATAATACTAAAACAATACCGGTAATTACATCACTGGCCATGCATGTATTCAGATATGGAATGTTTTGTATTTATATCATATTACACCATTTTACAGGTTTTCATGATGTATCATTTTTTTCATGGTACATTCAGGGTTTTATAAAAAATTTTATTAATTAAAAATAAGATAATAATTATATAATAAATAAAATGAATATTATTCAATTATATTAGTATATAATTAGTACAGTATTAGTATATATATATATATATATATATAATTATATTAGTAGTATTTTATTTATTATATATAACCAAATAAATATTATTTAATTATAGTAACTTTTATTATACTTTAATATATATATATATTAGTATAATGTTATACTAATAAATAAATACTAATTAATTAATGAATAAATATGAACAAAGTGAAATTACACATCAGAACCAGTGTAAACTTGCCAAATCAAGTCTTGTTTTGATATGGTTATGAAAGCTTCTTTATGGGGTTTTGTTTTGTTTGTACATTAGGTGTGATTCCTCCTGATGAATACTACTTTACTGTTGACAACTCAGTGTTCACCAATGCTGTCGCCCAAAGCAGGTGTGTGTGTGTGTGTGTGTACATAATCACTCATACTTTTCGAACAAACCCCTAACTCTCAGTGCTAAACCTCACTACCACTGATCCTAAACCTTTAATGCTACACACATGAATGATGCCTCGAATCGTGTGATAGATGAGCTGTTACCTTTCTAGGCAATCAAACTTACGATTTTCAGCCAGTGTACGATAAAACAACCAACAAATCCCTCAGACTTACACTGAATATTGAGGGTATTTTTCAGAATGAGCAGATTTGAGATATTTCTCTTTCGTTCTCTGTGTTGTGTAGTCTTCGGTTTGCCGTGGAGTTGTGTGTCCTGTTAGCGCAGACGCCTCCTCCCGCATGGCAGGACGTCGCTGATAAGATCAAGATTCCCTTTGACCCAGAACTGAAGTATCACCCAGAGTTTGACGGCTACACGCCGGGTAAGATGATGCCCTCATCAGCATCATGTTCATGTTGTAGTAATCGTTATAATCATATGCCAGATTCACCTTTCTCAACAAGGACACCTCAGAAATTTAGTGCGGCGGGAATGAGTCTTAAAACCCAGAAATGAGTTCATTTTTGAACTTCCTGTTTCCTTGTCTCAAAGTCAATGGGTTTTTGAATGATTTAATTATTTTAGTAAATGCTTGACATAAGGTCTGTGGTCAACACAAGCTCAAGACATTTTCACGTTTCATTTGACAATATAAAATACATGGTAATACTGGTCTTGAAAAAAGCCGGTAGCTAACAAGTGGGTAAATGAGACTACAGAGGCTGTCAGGGACATTAAACGTGACTAGTGTGTGTGTAGATGAGTTTCCCTGTTCGTCTCATCTACACACACACACTAGTCGGCTTTCACAGCCTTGCAAACTATTATAATTCAAACTTTCAAGGAAAATGTTTTGTAATAGACTCACTGAAAAGGTGTGAAATGGTGGTGACGTTGAAGTCTCGCAACTGTGGTGTACGTTCTTCCTTTATAGCCTAACTTTAGCTTTTTTTGTTCTGCTGATTGTATATAGACTTCAAAATTCATAAAAGTTGTGAATATTATCACAATGAACAAAACGTGTAAGAATCAACAACTTTTGTTGCGCACAGAGCTGATTTTCTGCAATAATCCAATCCTGTGAGGCGAATTCACAAAATACATTATCGCCGCAGGACTCTATACATGTAACACCATTTCTGAATATTATTTCTTGCAAAAGTTTACATTTGACATTTTCCACAGGAAGTCGAGTCAAGCAGGCGGACGCGGTGTTGCTGGGATACCCGCTGACCCTCCCCATGACCCCCGAGGTCAGACGCAACGATCTGGACGCATACGAGGCCGTCACAGATCCACTCGGACCGGCCATGACATGGGTAACTCACACGCTATGCTTTACCCATCATGCTTTGTGTGGGATGCGTGTTTGCATGGGGGTTATTCTGTAAAACCGGTTGCATTGCTTCTGGTCTTTTGTATGTGCTTCGTTAAATATGGAACCGTTTAACTCGGGGTGCCTTCAAAGGAGCGAGCAAAGATTGATTTATTAAGATTTTATTTTTTGTTTTCTCACTACCATTTAGATGTTTAAATCGAATAAAATGCCAACCATGACATAACTAGCTAGGTTTGCTGATGGCTCACACAAAAAATGTCAATTCTGTCATTATGTACTCTCCCTCATGTCGTTCCGAACCCGTAGACGTTCGTTCATCTTTGGAACACAAATGAAGATGTTTTAATGAAATCTGAGACAAGCGGATGCAATCAGATTGTTTTCCTGTTTGTTCATGTGACCTTTTACATAAAGCCTATGATTATCTGTTTTTTTCTGCACAGTATATTTGTGTAAATATGTGTGTGTGTGTGTGTGTGTCTGCTTGTAGGGCATGTTTGCTTTAGGTTGGCTTGAACTTGGAGAGGCTGAAAAAGCCCAAAAGCTTCTGCAGAAATGCTTCAAAAATATCCAGAAACCCTTTCAGGTACGTCCCACCCCTCTCTCTGCAGAGGCCAGCATGTCTCATACTATATTTGCATACTATTTACCTTATTTTTGCTACATACAATATGTAAGTATGAAAGCAGAGCACATTTTATGGAAACTTATCCTTCTTTTTTTTAGTGCGATGAATCAACCCGAAACCTTATCAAACATGATTTCTACAAATTTAAATGAATTACTTGATTGGTAGTGTATCACAATTCCACAAAATATGAAGCAGCCCAACGGTTTTCAACACTGATGATAATAATCAAAAAAAGTTTCTTGAGCAGCAAATCATCATATTTTCATGATTTCTGAAGGATCATGTGACACTGAAGAATGGAGTAATGATGCTGAAAATTCAGCTTTGATCACAGGAATAAAATACATTTTATAATATATTTAAATATAAAAAAGTTATTTTAAATTGCAATAATATTTCACAATATTTCTGAAAAAAATCATTGAATTAAAAGAATTGACGTTAAATTTAATTTCAATGAAAAAATATAGTGCCTCGCACACCCAAATCATTCTGCGTTGCATAAAAGTAAAATATAAACTATAAAATCCCACACACTACTTGATTAAATTTAAATAAAAAAAAATACATTTTACACAAATGGAATCAAAACTGCACATTACATGTATTTATTTTCGAGAGATGGTTGTTTCTGCCACAGAATAACAAAAATAAAAACTTTCATCTCATTTAAATTTTTTATCTCACAATTCTAACTGTTTTAATCCAATGACCTTTTTAGTTGTTTTATTCTGTGGCAGAAACAAGCATGATCACAGAATTAAATATGCAATACAGTATAATGAGACCTTTATTGTTACATACAGCAATATTTAAAAAATAAAATAATAATAGGCAGTATGCTTTACATCGTACACAGAAGCATCTATGAAGCAGTCCTCTAGTACTGTACAGTGAGTCTCTGTGTGTGTGCAGGTGTGGAGTGAGTCGGCGGATGGCTCTGGGTGTGTGAACTTCCTCACCGGTATGGGCGGCTTTCTCCAGGCGCTGCTGTTTGGCTACACTGGCTTCAGGTGACAAAATCACTCCGAGCTTGACGAGAGAGAAAGAGAAAGTGGCTTTTATCACACACATCTGTGTCATCCCTGTCCTGTGTCGCTCAGAGTCCAGAAGGAGCATCTTGCCTTTGCTCCGCTGCTCCCACCGGGCATCGATGCTCTCCGCGTGAGAGGTGTGAGTTATCTCGGCAACAAGATGGATTGGTTGGTAAAGAGTGCGGAAGTGAGTGTTTCAGTGAGGAAGTCTGGGAATAAGGAGCCGTTCGCTCTTGAACTTGTCCTGAATGCTGGAACTACAATCCCACTTATTCCAGGTAATAAACAAACAGAAGTAAACGGACCAACAATATATGACGAATGGTGTTTGCTATTTAGAATAAATTAAATGTAATTGACTTGTCCACAGGAGAAACAGTGACGTTTCTACGGCAGCCCGGTCAGATCCGTAAAGTGAATCCCGGTTTTTACCGCTGGCCGGTCTGATGATCCACGTCGCAAACGGCTGTCTGGTGTTTGGGTTTCCAAGTTTTGGAAGAGTTCATACTTTTTTATGAAGACTTTACCAAAACTTGAATAAAACATTTGTACACTCGTATGGTATATTCAATAAATACCACATTTTAGTTTAATAACGTTGTGTGATAATGCCAAATATTTGAAGTATATTATTATTGTTACATATAAATCACAGTATACTCTGGAAATACTGACAAATGTTTACAATAAAACTGTTGATATGGTTTTTGTAATTGTTTTATTTAAATTTTGACGCAAATCAATAAGTTGAATTGAAAATCAAGTCTTCCTTTGCTTTGTTGACAAGTGCAATCTCATAGTTTGTAGTTTTATTTGGGTGAAAAACAAAAAAAAAGATCTATATGGTAATATATTCAGTTATATACTGATTAATTCAATTGTTTTTATTCACATCAAAATGATTGATTTTACTATATTTTTTGTACTTTTGGGCACAGCATTTGAAGGTTTTTGTGTATATATATATATATATATATATATATATATATATATATATATATATATATATATCTTGAAATAACACAAACACAACAAATCCAAGCAGCATATTGCAAGTAATTTAGAAATTAAGGAAATCTTTTATTTTTTTTCAAAAGTTTAAAGGATTTGAAATAACATTTTCAAATCATTGTTTTTAAATACAGAAAACTTGGAGCAACTTTAAGAACTACATTTGTGTCACTGCAAATCACGTTGTTGTCAATAGTCGTTTCGTGCTACGTCGTGTTCTTTCGGTAATTTCCGTTTTGATTCGGTAATTTCCGCTTGCTCTCCTTCCTGTGTTGATCCCCGTCCCCAGTAAAGGCACTCGGAAGCCATTATCCTGCAACCATTTTCTTTTCTTTTATACCCGAAGATAAAATCGTTTTAATAAATCAATAATCTATTCGTACAAGTTGACTAAGCGCTTATTGGATACCTGAGCATTTACAAATCGCGAGGGACGTGCGCCTCTCGACAATCCTTCGGATAATTTCGGCTGCTTTCGTGCGCCGCTGTTTTGAAATGGACGCGAATGAACCGGCGGCGAAGCTCGCGTTGCGCGACGCGTCCGACAGCGCGTCTGCGGGAGAGGCAGTGGGTTCGGATACCGAATCGGAGGGCGAAGTCGCCACGATGACTGTGATGGGAGAAGCGGGAAACATCGACATCGACGAATCACTGCCGAACCCAGACGATGCCGAAGCGGGTTTTGCGGGTCAGTGTGCGCATGCGCATCAGCTGATTATCGATTACAATGAAAATCCATTTGAGTGCACATTATACGGTTTTTTAACCCACCATACATTTAATGACATTTATTCTCTGATGAACAGCATAAGACTTGTTACTAAGACTAGTTTTAATTAAACTAAAGTATTCATACACCATAGTTGTATTTGCCTTGTGCTATTTTTTTTCACCATTATGAATGACCGAGAATCTTAATACAGACTTAATTTTCTTTATACTAAATATAATTTACTGATTAAATAATAGCAGTAAAAAAAATGAATTACGTTTTTTTAATGTTATTAAAAGAAAACTCTTCTGCTCACCAAGGCTATATTAATTTGATCAAAAATACATTAAAAACTGTAATATTGTGAAAAAAAAATTTTTTAATGTAATTTATTCCTGTGATGGTAAAGCTGAAATTTTTTAGCATCGTTACTCCTGTCTTCAGTGTCACATGAAATCACAAGAAATTAATACTTTAATTCAGCAAGGACGCATTAAATTAATTATTTAAAAAATAAATGACAGTAAAGACATTTGTAATGTTACAAAAGATTTCTATTTCAAATAAAGGCTGTTCTTTTAAACTTTATGTATCACGGTTTCCAACAAAAACATTAAGCAGCAAAAACTGTTTTTCAACATTGATGATAATAAGGACCATAATTAATAGTTTTTGTAATAAGAAACAATAATAATTGAGCAGCAAACCATCATATTACACTGTGACACTAAAGACTGGAGTAATGATGCTGAAAATTCAGCTTTGCATCACAGGAATAAATTACATTTTAAAAAACATTCAAACAGAAAACAGTTATTTTATATTGCAATAATATTTCACTGATTTGAGAAATAGAAATATTTAGAGAAACTTTAGAGAACTGTTTAAAAATCCTAATTCTGAACTTTTGTGTAGTGTGTAGTATGTGGTTCAGCAATGTCATCTACCCAAAGTCTTCTGTTTTTTCTGCAGAGGTCACAGCCGTCACTGTTGGGGACGTTCAGAGTTCAGACGAAACCGTTTATACATCCACAGTCTCCACAGCAGCGTCCATCCCTGAACACATGCTCGTAAGAGTCACCTCTCAGAGGACATTTACATGACGAAGATGCACTGAAAACAGAACAGTTTTTCCTCTGTGTTTTTCGCGTACAGACGAAAGCGTAGTCTAAACGAATCCTTGTTCACACAGATCCACGAAAACGCTGTATTATTCATGTCAGGCCAGTAGGTGGCGATGTCAGTTTGTAAAGAAACACTACGCGCCTGAATACGCATGCGCATAACCTCACTGTTTTCACAAATTCAGGGGTTTTTTTTGTTTTGTTTTTAACGCTTTATTGTCAACAACAGGTAGCATACATACAGTGTCATATCTCATATAACAAAAAAATTATTCACATGCCTCAACAAGAAGAAAATAATAATAATAAAAATAAATAAATAAAAAGACGAGAGGGTAAATAAGCATCAGTTTACAAATAGATATACGTTATACATGTAACAATTCCAACGGGTATTCCAATGCAATTTAAATACAGAAAATATACTTTACAAGTCAGCACCATCATTATATTTTATATTTTTATATTATGTGAAAATGTTAAAGGAGGAGCATACAGTATATTAAGTCTTTGTTGTTTACACTGAGATGATAATGGTATAGTTTTCAAAAACTTGCGTTTTCAGGCCCTAAGAGGCCGACAAGACATCGTTGTCAACTAAAAGGGAAACCCTTTCATGCGTTTTGGTCATTCATTTACATAACAGTGGCATTTTAGAGGCCTGAAAACACAAACTTTTGAAAACGAGATTCAAAGTGCAAGTTTTTTGACAACGTTGTCGTCTGTACGCGAAAAACTTTCCCGATTTTAATACATCGTTGTCGTGTAATCGTGCACTAAACTCTCATTGAATTGATTGACTGATTTCAAGTCAAAAGCCCAGGAAATTGACGAAAAATACATTAAATCCTGTAAAATACTAAAATAGAAGAAAACCCAGATTTTATGATGGCGTCTGATGATAATACTATGGTATTTTGATATAAACCAAAACCATGCTACTGTATGATTACTATATCTACCATGATAAAACCATCTTAGATGTCCAAAAATGTTTTGTTTTAATAATAATCACTAAACACTTGTATAACAAATAAATAAACAAGGTATTTAATAATATTGATAACTTTATTGAAATGTTTTATTCATCTGAAAATACATGCATTTTTATTTATTTAGTGCTTTTCCACTATTTAAAGTTTTACTTTTATTGAACCTCTTCAAATAAACCAATCCACAGTACTGTGTAATTACTATATTTATATGCCAAGAATAATATAAATGTATAAAAACGATGCATTTAACTATATTTTTGTAGTTCTCTTCTGGATATAAAATATCATGTGACGTTTTTAACCTCTATTAAATCTCTTTATAAAAAAATACTGTGCTGTATGATTACTAGTATATTCATATACCACAATCATCTTAGATGTCCAAACAAGGTTGATTTTATGATAATTTCCGCCAACAACTTGTATACTAAATGCAGAGAAAATATTTTTTGTAATATTTATAACCTTATTGTAATGTTTTATTAATCTAAATATGTATACATATCAAAATGATGCATTTTACTATATTTTTGTAGTTTTCTTCTGGCTGAATATATTTAGCTTTTTAACTATTTAAAGGTTGTTGTTTTTTTAACCTTTATTGAACCTCTTCAGATAAACCAAACTGTGGTACTGTATGATTCCTATATTTATGTACCCTATTCATATATGATAAAACCATATTACATATCCTAAAAAAATCATGGTAATACCACAGTACATTCATTTTTAGTTAATGTGTGAAGTAAACGTAAGAACAGATTTGTTTTGGATCAAAATAATAACGTCAAATGTAATATTTCTCCACGGATTTATGCAGACAGGCAGAACCACGCTTCAGATTGGAGACAGTCTGAGTACCCAGAAGGCCACACTGATCGTGGTGCACACGGATGGGAGCATCGTCGACGCCACAGGGCTGAAAGGCACCGCGACACCAATGACACCTGGTACGTTTCAGTTTTAGGAACTAAATTGTAAATCTTAAACTACATGGATTGCAGTATTCCTTTATGTGTGTCTGTTTTGCCGCTCAGGTCCCCAAACCCCGAACACCCCTCTGACATCTGGACACGATAAAGACGGCTCGAAGTACAACTGGGATCCGTCGGTTTACGACAACGAGCTTCCGGTGCGCTGCAGGAACACCAGTGGGATTCTGTACAAAAACAGACTGGGATCAGGTACGCCACAAGAGGGCGTCACACGACTGCTGAAACACACACACACACACATACAGATGTGTGTCTGTAGACCTTATTCAGGGGCTGTGTCCCAAATCACCAGCTAAACACTCGTTCACTATTCCCTGCTTTACTCCACTAATATAGTCGACTTGAGGAAGTGATTGAAATCGAGTGAGTGAATTCAAAACACCGAGTGTGTCGGAAGGGCTGCCGCTTCTGCATAGTTTCTGCTGTTTAATAATCAATTTAGGCTTAGCAAACTGGCAGCTCCAGTAGTAATGAAAAGATTAATCTTGAACTTTCTCTTTAGCATGTATAAACCTTAATTAAACAATTTAATAATCAATTAAGAAGGAATTTATACCTGTATGATATTACACTGTACCCACATTGGACCAGCGGTTTGGAAAACGGATGGATGGATGATTCAGATGCGGCGCCATCTTCTGGTCAGACGTGGGAATTAATTCGCCACGACCGTCACAGTGCATTATGGGTATTCCCTAGACGTTGAGCGTACATCGGTTGCATTATGGGATTGAATGAGTGCGCTAGATAACGTCCACTACGGTTTCAGACACCACTACAACTGGCTGATCCATCAAATAGTGCCCTATTTAGGGGTATAGGGGGCGATTTAGGACATAGCCAGGGTATCGCCATATTAAATTTGTGATTAATTTTTGACATGTTGACTGACCTTTAACCTGTGATGCCAGGGGGCAAAGGTCGCTGTATCAGACACAACAATAGCTGGTTCACCCCGACGGAGTTTGAGAGTATGTCGGGTCGAGCGAGCAGCAAAGACTGGAAGAGAAGCATCCGCTACGCTGGCCGACCTCTACAGTGTCTCATTCAGGTCAGACCGGCCTTTGGAGACACACACACACACACACACACACAGCTCACAGTACGTACTCTTTCCAAAAAATCCCCCAGTACCTCATTCAGTAGAACAGCCTGACTGGTGTGTGTGTGTGTGTGTTTTGACAGGAGCGTATCCTGAACCCTCATGCAGCGTCCTGTACGTGTGCGGCCTGCTGTGACGATCTGTCTTCAGTGAGTGACATGGTGACTCAATCTCATAAATCTTTAACACACTGCTGACCTGGGTTATCATACACTGAGACTAATATTTTTGTTTTTTTAAATGACAACTGAAATAAAATATTTTTTTTATGGTTATGTTTAAATACTCAATTGGTGGTGGTTGGGGAGATTCCCCCCTCCTATGTAAAGCGTTTTGAGTGCAGAGAAAAGCGCTATATAAATATAAATATATATATACTGTATATAAACTAGTATTATAACATCAAATAATATTAATAATGATAATATACAAAATGTATAAAGCTATTTATTTAAACAAGAAATATATTTATATGTACAGTATATATATTATAGAAAACAGAAAAGCATATATTTAAAATAATATTTAAAATGTAATACTAATAAATGATATTTGTCTACAGGGAGTGACTCAATCTCATAATCTTTATTAGATTTTATGCATTATTATTATGTAATATTAATAATATTGATTTAATAGTTTTATATGTATACATTTATATATTTATACATATATTATATATATACGGTATATATTTAAATTATATTAATAATATAATAATAATAGTATAAAATTGTATAAAGATGATTAAATATATATACATGTACTAATAATATGAAAAAAAACAGCATATAGATATTGCATTTGAATCTGTGCAAAAAAAAAGGCTTCTCTTTCTTTTTTAAGCAATTTATGTTGTTTTTTTGACGATCTTAAATTCAAAAGTGTTGCTTATTTCTTTTATCCTATAACTCAAATCTCTCTGTTCATTTGTTCACTCGTCCTCCAGTGTGCCAAAGACGGGCCGTTCGGAGGGGAGAACATCACGATGGTAATTAGTAACGTCTGAAATCTCAGTTGTGATGTTCGCTCTAGAGACTCATGCTGTGTTCTGGTGCCCTGCAGACGGGCCCCGTCAGGCTCTTCGTCCCGTATAAAAGAAGGAAGAAGGACAATGAGCGGTCGGCTTCTCCTGAGAAGAAGGAAGTTCAGTCTACAAAGAACATCACCCTGGCTCCAGGAGCAACATGTAAGAGCCTCGTTCCCCTGTTTCTGTTCACTTACACACAATATTAACGTCCATCTCGGGTCCATAATCCCCCTGTAGTCAATCATAGTGTCCGTCTTTGATCACCAAAATGACATATTTAAACCTTTTTCCTGTGAAAAAAAAATTCTTCATGCCTCTAAATAGCTTGAACGCAAGTATACGCGGATGAATGAATATGTAAATTAGCCCCGCCTCCACTCACTCACACCAGCTCAGAGATGCACTCGGTCAACTTTACTGTAGTAAATGCTGCACAATCACAAGTGGAAATGCTGGTTTAATTCAGGCACATGTGTTTGAACCAGAAATTGAAGTGGAAGAGTGAATTATACAGGTTCGTCTACAAGTCGATGTATCAGAATGGTAATGCATTGTTTGTATCGCTCATTACAATATCGGACACGTAGCGGTAATTAATATGATGAGCCTATTGCTTGACTATGTTATCAAACAGCTAATAATGTGATGCTAATGTTGTATAAACCATGTTCACGTTTCCCCATCTCAGTCTGCCTTCTAACAATTAGCATCCTTACAAATGCTTGAAACCACTCAGAACGTCAGTGGAGAAAGGCGTGTAGTTCATCATCATCAGATATATACCATACCCCCTATATTGCTAAATATACCCGATTTTTTATATCAACAGAAAAATATACATGGACAATCTGGCTTCTCTTGAGACTCCCCTGCTTCCCTGTTATAGTTAATGATATGCTAAAGCCCGCCCACACTTTGACGTGATTGGTTACAAGGTAGTTTGTGATGTAGAGAACAATGGCGATTTTTTTCCCCACTGCAGTTTTAAAGAGAAAATACTCAGCAATGGTGTGAATTTGCACATAGTTCGTCTTAAAGCATATTAAAAACACCATATAAACAACATTAAATTCTTGATTTTCACCACAGGTGGCTTTAAATATTGACTTAGCATGGGTTATTCAGAATATTTTTTTTTTTTCAAATGATTTTTTATTAGCAAACAGCAACGCCACAAGCTTTAAAATAATAATAAAAAATATATATAAATACATATTTACACAGTGTATATTACAAATATGTATAATAAATTAATAAATACAATTCAAAATCAAAATTTATAATTTTTTTGTATCTGACTGAAATATCTTTTTTTGGCCCATATTATTAATTGCATATATTACTTCAGTCAGATGCAGAAAAATAAATTGTCCTTTCAGTTTCAGTTGGTTTATACGGAAGCGTATTGCATTCACTTGAGGAAAAAAAATCTACTCTGTTTTTCTGAATTAACGAGTTAATTATCTCAGAATTACGAGATGCATTTTTCTTGAAAAACATTTTTTTCACTCTGTTTTTATGAATTAATGAGTTACTCTAATTTTGAGATAAATAAGTCATTAATTCAGAAAAACGGAGCAAAAACCTTTTTCCATGAAAAATGATCTCGTAATTCTGAGATAATTAACTCGTTAATTCAGAAAAACGGAGTAGATTTTTTTCCTCAAGTGAATGCAATACGCTTCCGTTGGTTTATGACCATATCAGTATTGTATAGAATTTATATAATTGATAAATCGATTTCTTACTATCAGTTCCAGTATCCAAAGATAGAATATTGGCGGTTATTACTCTCAGGTGTTTTTCCGTTGAGTTTTCTGATACTAAACCGTCTGACGTCTCTCCTAAAGATCAGGAAAGGGAGTAATTCTCCCAGGAGACACTGGAAGTGGCTCACAACTGTCTGCCTGCTCTCAGTTACAGTGACTCCATCAGGACAGATCACCACTTCAGGCACGCTGACCTTTGACCGAACGGCGTCAGGAGAGACGGCGGCCATCCTCTCCGACAGCCCTGCGCCCGCTGACGTCTTCACCAACACAACTGGTGAGCGGCGCACACACTCATACTGTAGCTCATACAGCGTTCCTGTGGCTCAAACAGTAGAGCGCCAAGGTCATGGGATCGGTTCCCAGGGAAAGGAAGATCTGATAAGAATGTAAATGTGTACCTTGAAATGCAATGTAAGTCGCTTTGGATAAATACGCCATACGCATACATGTAAATGTAAATACTACAGTCAAAGTGTGTTTTTACAACCAAAAGACACATACTTGCATACTACTATTATGAAAATATGCAGTATGGGTTCTGTGCACAGTATGCAGATTTTTTTTTTTTTTTAGAATACGCAATTTTTTATTTTAGTACAAAATGTAAAAAAATAAGTAAATTAATTATTAATAATTAAATAAATATTTTCAGCACCTGACTAATTTTTTATTTGTTTTAAATATCATTAATTGCATATTTTATTTCAGTCAGATGCAGAAAATAAATCGGTATGTTTTGCAATAAAATTTATACAACAAATACGTTTTTTATTTCTTGAAATGATAACTGGATTCCACTTGTATACTGGCTGAGTAAAGACACCCAATCAGATTGAAGCTCTGCCAGAGTTCTTGCTCTTCTCTTGTGTGTGTAATTTGCATGAGAGGGTCAGTGACTGGTCTGTCGGCGGCCTGTGATCGTGTGTGATCCGAGGTTGAGACTCTGAAACCCAGGATTGGCCTCTTTCTGATCCTTTTTTAGCTGGAAACAAAAGGGCTGTTATTTTTAGGCCTCTTTGTGCGAGATGGAGACCGTTTTGACCCCATTGTAAGTCTCGGATAATGAGTTGTTGTGCGTTTTTGAAAACCCGTCCAGTTGGAGTGACTTCTGTTAAGTGGCACATTTGTAGGACGGGGTACGTACATCGGGTCAGTCCTGATATGGGTCGTGCTTGAACCGTACCATCTGTACCAAGATTTGTGCATTTGAATTCATCTTATGCTTGAATTAAGCACTGCTGAAGTTAATGCATGTTAGATTAATTAAATGGTTATTGCTCTTAAATGCACTTAATGCTGTTAGCACATGCAGCTAATTTGACATTAAGACCATTTCATTCTGTGAAGTTTTATTTTTAAATCTTTTTAAAGGTGCAGTAAGTGATTTCTGAGAAACACTGTTGAAAATTGGAATCACTGTTGGCATTAATGCAGCAAAGATTGCTCAAGTTCTACCATAAAGATCTACCAAACTTTGTGTAAAAATAAAATAATGATGCTGCTCCAAATCTCGGGTGAAAATTGTAATTTTGACCCCAATCCACAAAATATTAGATTATTCAAAAGATATTCATCCATTACCTTTAATTTTTTGGCTTTCTTCCTCATTAATGTATTTCTTTCACCAGATAAAAAAAAAAATCTGAAAATTTTAGCCAGGGATATCTGGTTAAGTTGACACGGAACGACCCAAAAAATATTCACAATGAATTTTTCACCTTTAATATTTACAATTAATTTTTGCTTTACATCCATCCGTCAACATCTTTAGATTCTCGTTCTCTCTTTTCAAGTGAAAGGATCGTGGTTTGAATTCCACCTGAGGGTTATTTTTGAAGTGTAGGGCAGTCGTCCAGTGTAGATGTTTCGCTCCAGGGAGTGTGACCTCCAATTCAAAGCGGCTCAGTGTCACTGACGGACCACTGTGATCAGTGTCTCAGGAAATGATCCTTCTCTCCTTCTTTTTTATCTCTGTCAGCTTCTGTGTGCTGGAATAGACTTGAAATGCTTCAGCACTTTCCTTTGAAAGCATCCTGACCTCGACTCGCTCAGACAGATAAAAGAAAATAACCGTAAAATAAGTGTGTCCACAGCCCAGGACCGTGATATTACAGAAAAGTTCATTTCTCCCACTGGAAAATGGTGTTATATAAATATTCCCACATCTACGAAGTGTTGATGTAGAGGCAGTGGCCTTGTGGTTAGTGAACAACCTCAGACACACTGAGCTGTGGTGCTCATGTGGCCAGCGTAAGATCAAATCCACCTCGCAGGATTCCTTTAGTCAAGGAAAAATCAAACAGTATATGATTCTACTGTGAATATACATTTTTCTAGTTCCAACTCAGCTCTAAAATCATTTTTTTATTTCCAAAAATTATTTATTTGAAACAAACAATTGTTCAAGTTATTAATTTAATTTTAAATTTAGTTCAATTTGTCATGTAAAAAAAAAATCGATATTTTGTTATATTTCAGTACATAAAGTTAAACTAAAATTTTACATTTTTGTTATTTCACGTAAAAAAAAAAAAAAGTTTTAGTTTTACTATAATAACCCTGGATTGCAGACTCTATAAAGTGATTTTTTTAAACCATAATCCTTATCACAAATGACTGGTAAAATCATGGACATTTATTGATAAGATGTGGGAAACTTTGGGCTTTGTGCCATTTCACGATCCAGTTTCACCCTCTTCTACTCATTATCTCACTGTCCCTTTTAATAAAAGTGACAAAAAGGCCAAAAATAAAATCATAACGCATTTGGACCCTTTACAACCCTTTACCCTTTCGAATGATATTTACTCTTGTCTGTTTGACCAAAAATTTTACGTTTTTTCCACTGTTGTCAAGAAAAAATGCAAGTGATCGCGCCGGCGCCTCCATTTCATGAAGTGCGCTATACTTTAGTTTCCTCACTCCGCACAAACACTTGGATATGCGCCTAATAATAGCACACATTTATCTAGGTTAACGTTAGAGCGAGTGGCCATGTAACGTTGCTTACATGTTTCAAATGATCAGCCATATTTGAGGTCGATGGATGAAAGCGAACGTTTGGATTTCCTGGCTGACATACTGTAATTACCACAAGAACCCGCCGAATATGCAAAGTCTTTTACTTTATCCAATTATTTGTATGTGTGAACTTGTGAAAACACACAGACTGGTGTTTGATTATTCCAGCATGTGGCTAGAGTATGTTTCATAAAAGACCGCATTGAGATTCAATAGAGAGCAAGTGTAGCCAACATGAAATGGGTTTGTCTCGGTCGAGTCCGGGACGTTGCAAAAACACACTTGGACACAGAGCATGTCTTTCCGGCCCACATTGTCCGGCCTTTTTTTAGAACAACAAGCTTATAAATGAAATCTGGGTCAGGGTTAAAGTGAGATCAGATGAGGACGGACCGTAAAGGTACTCGCCAAGGTCGTATCTGTCAGAACGCTGGTTCACCTCTACAAAACCAGCTGTCCCAGAGGAGCGTTTTAACCGCTCATGATGACACGTAGGTTAGGCTTCTAGCATCAGCTTCAGCTCAAATGTGTTTCTCCTCAGTGTTGACCACCCTTCCTGCGCTGACAGTGGTCCCTCAGCAGGCGCTGGTTCAGGCTAAACCCCCTCCGGCCGGGACGCTGATGAACGGGCTGGAGACGGGCGAGCAGCGCACCTGGCTTTACCTGGAAGAGATGGCCAACACACTGCTCAGCAACGTGCAGCAACTCAAAGTCCTCATCGCACAAGCCAAACAAGCCAGTCAGAGCGGAGAGCATGTCGGCATCAGCCCAGAGAAGAACAACAGCGTCAGAAAAGAGGTGATATCCAAACACAAAACTGCTCTCAGATCAGTGTTCATGAGGTCATATCATGAGTTTAACAAACTCCAAACATCTTATAACAGGCATAACAGAGGGTGTTTATACCCAGCTACGTAAGTGATAATCCACGGCTAGTTGTGCATTAAATGATGATGGAGGAAAAGAACCACCCAATGCGAAGCATTCAAATGGTTTAATGCACAGCTAGGCGTGGATTATCCCGCTTATACCATGGTCATGTGCCAGCACTGACATGTTAAAGCTGTTATTGATGTTTGCAGGGAAATATTTGACCGGAAGGATAAAAATTACGGTTATATTTGTCAGTTAGATCTCGCATTCTGCCCTCTTTAAATCAGACACAACAGATATGTAGTAGTGCGGTAAGATTACATTGATTTGAATGAACTAATAAAGCAATTATTTGAATTAATTAGCAAGAGAGATTAGAGCTGCGTGTGTGAATTACCTGCGTCTGTTCAGCGTCTTAATTAAAGTTTAATTACTTCAAAACCAGCGGTTTATAACCCCCTTATTGCTGAGAAATATAATTTAGCCATTTAGTAGCAAAGCTATTTAATTAAAGTAAGATAACAAGTTTCTGTGCCCCTGAATGCTTCTGCGTGGCCTTCCAGCCAATCAGAATCAAGTATTCAACAAGTTTTGCTAACGTTCCCATTAGGTCAAAACATCCAGTTTTTAAAATGTTTTTTTTTTTTTTGGGTTATGCTAACGTTAGAGAACATTACATTTTGCAAACATTATGGGATTGTTACTTTTGAATGTTCTCTAAACCTTCTAGTTGTGACATTGAAAAAAATGTTGAACGTCCAACTAAAACATTTCAGAAAACAAAAACGCTCCGTGACCGATGCACAATGTTTTTATGTCAATGTTTTAAAGAACATTATTAAAGACCAGATGGCTTCGAATGAATGTTCTATTAACGTTACTGGAAGAACGTTGGTTTATACATTTGAGAGAACCTTGCCAGAACGTTCCCTGTTAGCTGTTATACAGGTGCAGTAGCAAAATGGCCACAAAAGTGTGAGAAATTATCATGAAAAACTAAATTATGGCTGTCTAATTTAGATAAAGGTTTAAGAAACGATTACAGATATTACAATTGGATCTGAGGGGAAAAGTTCATCTTATTAATCCTCTGACGAAAGATCATATATTCATGTTTTTCTCTCTCAGTCCTTTCAGAGTCAGTTGTCACTCAGTGAAGAACCTGAGGGGAAAATCACTGAAATTATCATTAAGGTAAGTCTCTCTCTCTCTCTCTCTCTCTCTCTCTCTCTCTCTCTCTCTCTCTCTCTCTCTCTCTCTCTCTCTCTCTCTCTCTCTCTCTCTCTCTCTCTCTCTCTCTCTCTCTCTCTCTCTCTCTCTCTCTCTCTCTGTTATCATATCAAGTTTTAAAACCAGTGTTATTTTAGTATCATATATATACTATTATAGTTTATGATAATATTTTTAATTTACATTTTATTTGTGTATTTTCTTTTGTTTTAGTACTTATTTTAGAACTTAAACTAGTCAAAAATAATAACCCTGGCTAAAAGCTAGAGTTTTTTTCTGCGTTTTCATCCCGTAGTTCAGTTTCTGCCTGCATTTTTTGTAAGCCTGCAAATTCATGCTGACAAACCAATCATTCATCATCATGCACCGTGCCGCCAGACACTGAGTCCAGGTCTGTCTAGGGTTACGTGGGTTAAGGTTTAAGGTTACTTACTGACCAAGGCTGAGGCTGGCTGGGCATCTTGGTGGTTTATTGCATTTTTCAAGTAATATAGTTTAGTTATATGTTTACACTTGCCAGGCAGCCTTAGCCACAGATATGCAGTCAAAAGTAAATTGGATATTTTTCCACAGTATTGAATGTGGCTCATCAGAGTTGACAGTGGCTCATGTCATGCTCTGCTGATGTAGTCGGCGTTCTCAGATGTGTGTATCGAAGGGCCAGGCGCCGGCGGCGGTGTAGAAACACACTCGTGACGGTCACACACGGTCGCCTGCTGTATTTGGCAGGTGGTTTGGTTCAGATGTGATTGAGAGTGAAGCAGGACTATCAGAATCTGCAGCTGCAAAGCAGGAGGGCTGGAAACACACAGATGCTCCGCTGGAAAAGGCCGATACATCCCAGAGAATGAAGAACTGTCTTTTCCTTGTTTAAAATTTCTGTCGAGGCTTAAAAAAAATAATTCTGGCATTATTTACTCATCCTTGTATTGTACCAAACCTCTTTTTTTTTCATGGAAAGCAAAAGAGGATATTTTGCAGAATGTCCAGACTGTTCTTAATTCGCTCGGATGAAATTTGTGCTTTAATATTCATAGAGCCCTATTTTAGAATCCAATTTCGCTAGTTTAGCGTCGAAAAAAATCTCTTAATGAGTAATGGGTGTGTTTTGGGCGTAAAATTCAGTGTAATTTCCCATTCCCTTTAAAAGCCAGTAGCGTTCGCGCCATGGCGGATTCGCTATTTACATTTGTAAGCGTAAAAACTAAACGCTTCTCTAGCGAGGAACCGGATCTGCTCGTGCGCGAGGTTACAGCACGCAAGCAGACCATCTACGGGACAAACCGGATTCACCATATCTTTATGTACACAATAATAATCTTTTACATTGTAATCCTTCTATTTTTAATATTTGGCTAGTTTGTGTGCTGCTGCGTGTCCCTGTGTGTGTGTAATAAGCAGAGTGTACGCGCGTTGTGGACCCGCCTATAGGCGCACATTACTAATGTGCCCTTTAAATAACAAAGATAGATAGACAGACGGACAGACAGATAGACAGAGAGATAGATAGATAGATAGATAGATAGATAGATAGATAGATAGATAGATAGATAGATAGATAGATAGATAGATAGATAGATAGATAGATAGATAGAGAGGCAGACAGATAGATAGAGAGGCAGACAGATAGATAGATAGATAGATAGATAGATAGATAGATAGATAGATAGGTAGGTAGATGGATGGATGGATGGATGGATGGATGGATGGATGGATGGATGGATGGATGGATGGATGGATGGATGGATGGATGGATGGATAGATAGACAGACAGATAGATAGATAGATAGATAGATAGATAGACAGAGAAATAGATAGATAGATAGATAGATAGATAGATAGATAGATAGATAGATAGATAGATAGATAGATAGATAGATAGATAGACAGACAGACAAATAGATAGATAGACAGATAGATAGACAGACAGACAAATAGATAGATAGATAGATAGATAGATAGATAGATAGACAGACAGACAAATAGATAGATAGATAGATAGATAGATAGATAGATAGATAGATAGATAGATAGATAGATAGATAGATAGATAGATAGATAGATAGACAGACAGACAGACAGATCTACTCTAGTAACACTAGTGTGTTTTCTTCTGTGTTTCAGCACACGTGTGTGAACTGTGGTCGAGAGGCGTCCAGTGAGTGTGCCGCCTGCCTTAAAGTCCATTACTGCTCCGGCTTCTGCCAGAGGAAGGTGAGTCCAACACGAGCGCTCGTGGTTTATCACACCAGCTAGAGCCTCTTTATCTTCAGATCCGCCTTTCTGCAGGACTGGAAAGAGCATCAGCTGATCTGCTGTCAGCCGAGCACAGTCGTGGGCCTTCAGGAGGACACACACATGTGTGGAGGTGTGGAGCTGGAGAAAGGGAAGGCATAGCGCTCCTCACCGCAGGACCGCGTGACGTTTAGATGGGTGATCGCTTCCGTTCGTGCTTAGTTTAGCAGCTCTCTTACACACTGTGAAATATTAATCATACGCGGATGGCGTCAGTGCTCTCTGTACCATGCGAACGGTTTCGCCCTCTCACTATTTGTTTGTGAGAATAATCCTTAAAGGGATAGATCACCAAACATGATATACTCACCCTCATGTTGTTCCAAACCTTATGACTTTGTTTTATAAACACAAAATTATTTTCATACAACGAAGCTCAACTCTGTTTAACTCTGCTTAACTCCTAAATCTCATTTGCACATACTCATGTGTTGTTTTTGTGCGTGTATTGTATACGGAGAGCAGAACGAAGTCATAATGAAAACTTTTATGATATTTCTATTGCACTTTTTTAGGTAGACAGCCCTTGTCCTCGTCCAATTTCACTGTATGAAAAAGAGCAGCTCGGACATTCTTCAAAGCGTATTATTTTGCGTCTTACTGAGGAAAGTCAGTCAAACGGGTTTGGAACAACACTAGGGTGAGTAAATGATGACAGAACTGTTATTTTAGGTGAATTATTAATTTAATTAAGACAATAATATAATTTCAGAATCTAATTCTAATGAAGGATTGCATTTTTACAGTGTTTTTGAAACAAAGCAATAAATACATGGGAAAATCTGAGTTTCTTTCTGCCTCTTTATTCACTGGATTTTGGATTTGAGGCGAGGACACACATGTAAAGTGCATTATCATGATAACCTTTTTTAATAGATATGGCACATTGCAGAGATTAGCTGAGCTTTTCTCTGTGAGCGCTGTGAACTGACACACAACTGACCCCTCGGAAATAATCCAGACCTAAAGCTGCGCAAAGCTAACCTGAACACACATGAGTGAAAGGAAAGCAACATTCACATTCACCATGTTCCATGTTTTTCTCAAATTTGTTCACCTAAAGAAGTCATACCATATACTTGCCGCATAATTTAGTTTTTTTTGTGTGCCCAGAAACAATCATAATTTAGCTTTTCATGACCAGTTTCACACCCTATTTCTGGCTGTTAGAATTAAACATGCCATTTTTTGCTGGTGTGTACAACCTCTACATGCAAATTACCTTTGCTCTGAATGGCTAGTCTCTTTGCCAGTGAAATAAGTATTTATAGGCCAACAACAGACTCTAAAGCAAAGTAGACAGGGCATGGCTTTTACTTCCTTCGATTGGCATTTTATGATGACCCGTTTAAAGTGTCTGATCCTAATCTGTGGCACTAAAAGGGTTCAGACACTTTATTGCTTGTGCCAATATGTATTGAGTGAGTTTCTTTAGAGGCTTCTACCTCAATTTTGGAGTACATATGAATACAATACACAGCCTCCACTTCAGATTTCCCATGAGCACCCTTGGTTGATAGTTTGCTGCAGGACTGTGTTTTTATTACCTCCCATTTGTACCTCAAATGCCCAAATGTGAATCAATACAACGAGGATTGAAAGTTGTTGGGGGAGTTATGGGAAGGGCGCTCAAGGGTTTCAGCCGAAGTATTGCCAGTCAGTGATGCCGGAATCATCCAAACCGAACGACAGTTTTCCGTTACGCAGGTCGGTGAAGTAATGGATGCTACACAGAACAAACACTACACTGAGTTTTATGACACATGCGGGATTGTTTTAACAGCTGATACCGTCTAAGGACTTCTTGGGGAAATTTGACCTAGAAAGTTGGTAAAAAGGTTGTGTTTTAGCAGAAGAACTAGAATAGATTCATAATGGATGCTTTGCTTTATTCATATTTTTCTTTTAAAATGTATGTACAATTTTGTAAAAGCAATAGGGTATATGATAAACACTGTGATTATAGTCATGGTTGAAGGCCTCTTTTACCTTAGGGCTTAAATTGAGAAAATTAATTTTAGTTTCAACAAAGCTTTGTGACAATACTGTAATCACAAGCATTCGGATGGAATTCGATTTTTCTTGTCGGCTGATAATTTGCTCCATCATTTTTAATGAGGTTGTGTCAGGGAAAACAGGTTTATAGACATTTAGATTACTTTTTACCTACCGAATAGGGTTTGTTTCTGACACTCTGACCTTAATTTACTGTGAGTTTGAGCACTGTTTAAAAAAAAAAAAAAAAAAGCCATTCTATGGCTTAAAAGTTTACTGTTAAAATAGAGCCAAATAATCACAGTTATCATTATAATTCAGCTTCTGTGGTAATGGACAAATGCTGTCAGTGGAGCTTAACCTGTATTAAAGCCGGAACAGCTGTCTTCAGCAGAAGTGCTGGATGAAGGGAGATTCTCCAGGGTTTTCATTTCAAATCTTCCTCCTTTCACTCTCTCACACTCTCTTTCTTTCCATCTGCCTCTCATCATTTCTTTATATGTGTTCTCATATCAAGGTCAGATCTGTTATATTGCTCTCTTAAAAACCCGGTAACCAAAAAACCCTCGTGAGAATTTATGACCGTCTAGGAGAAACTGAGCAATATAAACACCTTGCAGGAGTTACTTCGTCTCTGGAAGTGTTTCAAGTTTCAAATTCCGGACAAGAAGCGAACATATGTCATCAACCCTTCTCATTCGTTAATATTAGTAAAGTTCATTCTGAATAAAATTACATCTAATTTCTTTGGAAAGAACATTTTAGTTGACAATAAAGTACAAAATTAAACTTGATAGAATTATTTTGTTATAGTTACTCATTGAACGAGTACATCCACAACGCGACAAATCAGACTAGCATGTAGCTTGGTTCAAGTTAACTTTTACACGTCATTTTTGTCACGTTGAAATATTACGTTTATGTTGTGTTTAAAATATATTACTCATTAATTATTTTGTATCTCCTTGTAAGTAACTAGTAAACACCCTCCTGTGTGTGTATCTTTATAATCCACCGGATCTATTTTATTTTCTTACCCCAGCGGGAGAACTCGGAGTCGGAGAACCTGAGGTTTGTCTCGAAAGATGCACGCCGTCAAAATAGAACATTGCAACGGTCTGGCAACCACCCAGAACACCCCAGAAACTGCATAGCAACACAAACAACCAATCAGAACACCTCAGTAACCGCATATAAACGGCCTGGCAACGTTTGTCTCGAAAGATGTACGCTGTCAAAATAGAACATAGCAACGGTCTGGCCACCCAGAACACCCCAGAAACTGCATAGCAACACAAACAACCAATCAGAACACCTCAGTAACCGCATGTAAACGCCCTGGCAACCACCCGAAACACCCCAGTATCATCATAGCAACATAAACAACCTTTCAGAACACCTCAATAACTGCATATAAGCACCCTGGCAACCACTTAAAACACCTCAGTAAGTGCATAGCAACACAAACAACCAGTCAGAACACCTCAGTAACTGCATAGCAACGCCCTGGCAACCACCTAGAACACCCCAGTAACAGCAACATAAACAACCAATCAGAACACCTTAGTATGTCTCAATAGGCTTTATGCACAGCTTCACTACTTCCTGAACTTTAGCCAGCTCCTTTGTTTCCTGTCTGCCATTATTGGACAAACTGATTAATCCAGGTGTGCCTGATTATTGTTACTGAGGCCAGGCACACCTGGATTAATCAGTTTGTCCAATAATGGCAGACAGGAAACAAAGGAGCAGGCTAAAGTTCAGGAAGTAGTGCAGCTGTGCATAAAGTAGTGATGGGCAGATCGAGGCTTCGTGAAGCAATGAAACAGTCGAAGCAAATGTGCCATTTTGTTTCGAGGCTTCGAATCAATCCGAAACCCGTCTCCACGGTGACACCTAGTGGTCACTTGCAGGTGTTGATCTGAAACAACCTTTACAAAGAGCTAATAAAAAAATGTGTTTTTTTTTTTTTTTATTATTGTATTTTTGTAATATATGAAGCTTGTAACCTGTAGTCTCTGCACCCTGCAGAATGGCAGGATGAATGCTCCTCAAATGGCGCATCATGGATGATGTATTGTTGCAGTAGGCTAGCTGCCGATCACAATACACACATCTCACTTTATTTGGGGTTTCCAAATGGAAATGCTCCCACACCACAGATGTACGGCATCTCTTCTGTGGAGCCTCCATTTCTATCTATCTATCTATCTATCTATCTATCTATCTATCTATCTATCTATCTATCTATCTATCTATTTTATATGTAGCCTATCTATCTAATAATCTATATGTATCTGTAATATATGTATCTATCTATTAATCTATATATATATATATATATATATATATAATTTCTATCAATGCATCTATTAATGTGTCACTATATGTACTCTGTGTGTCTCTAAGTCAATGTGTAAATGTAAATTAAATCCTAAATATAACTAAACAAATCGCACTATAAATGTCACTATATCACCAAAAATCCGCTATCTCAAAACCAAACTCCTCTCACAAAAACCCACGATATGAAAATGCGTTGACAAAACTTTTATACTGTGTGATTGTGTGATTTGTTCCCGAACCGACCAATCAATGAAACCCTGATTCGGCGGAGCACTCCACCTGATGAAACACCATAGACAGTAATTGAAACACTTAGACGCTTCATTTAGCCGTTGTCACGTGACGTGGGTGTTTTGAATCACGCTTCGGATCAGTGTTTCGAATCATCTTTGCTTCGGGATCTCGCAAAGCTTCGGAACGTCTGTTTCGCGCCAGCCATCCTTAGCATAAAGCCAATTGTGTCACCTACCGAGACAGTAGTGAAATGAAATCAAATGGAAACCTGATATCTCCTGCTTCTCAGATATTTCTCCTCAGGGATTAAGTTATCTCATGTGTTCGAACTGCACCTTTCTACCAAGTCTGCTATTAGATCAAGTCAGAGATCTCAATATGAACTCAAATATTCCCATCAAATCATCTATGCTGCTGTGCATTTTATTTTATAGCTAAAGTAAATAGTCAATCGAGACCCCGTGAACTGTATCAAGAGGCCCGGCTCAATAAGCTGCATTTGCGCCCGTGTTGTGGTCATTCTTGCACTGCGTGATGTCTTTCAGCTGTCTCAGGTGTTGTTTGACAGGTCTCCGTCTTTCGCATGAGGAGAGAGTGGGTGGGATGAAGCCGGACAGGCTGTCGCTGTAGTTTTCTGTGCATAATACATTTCGACGTGTCTCGTTTTAAAAGCATCAGGACACATTCTCCCCCCTGCACCACAGAAGGGCATGCGTCACCATCTCTGTTTGACCTTGATATCACTCTTGGCTTTATTTTTAAGGTAATTACATTTTAATGTTTTTAGAATAAAAAAAACCGTCCTCGCAATCGCATAAAAAATGAAGGAGGAAACATTCGACGGATGACAGAAGAGGTTGATGACATTTTATCAAAAATACCTTCTTAGTCATCAGCATGTGGGAAAAAACCTGTATTATGTAAATCTGACAGACTCTAAATAATGAATAGTGAGGGAATATTCTGCTTTAATAATACACGTCTGCCTAATCGCTTGCGGTCTTGTTTTTCTTTTTAGGTCAGGGGTTCCGAAACTTAAAGGGACAGTTCACCCTAAAATAAAAATCAAGTAACCCTGGTGTTGTTTCAATACCGTATTCCCTTTTTTCTTTTATGGACCAAAAAATGATCATTTTTAAAGCAAAAGTACCACAGAATGATCCCATGTGAAACATTTAGTATATTCCAGTGTACAATATTAATTTAATGTATTGACCTTGGCCCTCTGACTGTGCATGTTCGTGTGACTCTATTAGCGCCTGAGATATTCTCTTCACTCAATTTCTCTTCAAATCAAGAGAAATTAGATTTTTTTTAATCTAGATTTCTCTCAACTATTGTGCTTTTTCTGGGCGAGTCGAAGTAAACAGTGGCGCTAACAGTCACACTAACACGCACAGAGGACCAACGGCCAAGGTCAGGATTTTTGATAAATAATATATACATTTTATGTCATATTCCTCCTGAACACTTAGAATATATGAAATGTCTCATGGGATCATTCTGTGATCATTTTTTAAAAAGCTTGATGCTGGTCGCCATTCACTGCCATTATTGGCGAGCGGGACATACAGAAAAATCTCCTTTTGTGGTCCATAAAAGGAAGAAGGACATACAGCATTAAAACAACAGCAGGGTGAGTAATTTATGACTTAATTTTCATTTCAGGGTGAACTATCCCTTTAAAAACCTACAGTCACCCAGTATATCTGGGAAAATATCGATGGCTCCTCCTATGATTAACTCTCAATTGCATTTCAAAATGAATGTTTTAATTCATCAAAAGCAGCAAGCATACCATTTATAACGAGGGCTCGGCGGTGAAATTGATAACTCAAATCCATAGAAAAAAAATATATATATATTGCCAGTATGCACTGGAATCAAACCGCTCACTTCCAGTGTTTACACACGATGTCACTCAGCTTTTAATGAACACTGCGTGACTTGAGGAGTACAAATAACGTGAAAGGGATGAAAACAATCCACAATGAACTTCTAACTTACATCTGCCTCAGCATTCAAACAGGTTGACAGTGTAAAAACACACAAAAATGTCATCAGTACAGGTCCAAAGCTGTTTTAGTTCGCAGATCCACCACTGGTTTCCACACTGGAGATGAATTCCTGCGCTCCACTAATGCCTGATCATTCATTTATTGCTTCCTAAAACTGTCAACCACAGCATAAATAACCTTAGTGATGTTAACTGTTATATTTATAACATCACATCAATAGTAAAACTTTCAGCCACAATCTTCTTAGTTGCATTTTCTCCAATAAATGTTTTTCGCTACTGTAGGTGAATGCATGAAATGAACAGATATTTGGATACGAGGCTCACAAAAAAAAGGCATCTACTGTACAAGCTCAATGTCTTTAACTCCTCTTCTGGACATCAGCACAAAGAAGTTGTTGTCTGTGAAAAACATTTATTACTCAGATGAAAGTCAGTGCAATCAGATACAAAATGGACGCCCTAACTTACGGGATGAGCTCCTTCGCACATCACATGAGAACTGTAAAGCAAAGAGAGGTCATCGTAGACGGCAGACCGTTCACAGACATTCCTGTCATAGAAGCTTCAAAGCATAAACTGGGCCTCGTCCATCAAACGCAAGCAGAACCAAATGTTTCAAGTGTATGAAAGCCATTTTTACATAATTTGTCATATTATTTTGTCAAGTTCTTCCTGATTTGTCCCGCTCTCCAGTTATTTTTTCATTACTCGATTTATGAATAATTCACATGCATGTATTTTGTGATTCATTGCAACTATATGTATCTCACGTTTTATTTAATATTTACATGGAAGTCATGTATTACAACAGCCAAAATGTACATTAAAAATGTTTTACGAACAATTTACAGAGAAATAAATAAAATGCAATTTCCATTAGAAGGGCTGGTTCACACAGAACGTGTTTTTGGCGGTGGAATGGGGGAAAACCCCAAAAAGTTCTCGAGATGTGTCTTTTAAAAGACATATTCATGCATAATATGCCACGAAAGATGCAAGACGCGAGCGCAGCGGTCAAACACGTCCGTCTAGCGCGTGTTTACATGGAAAAATAGCACAGTGGATTGGAAAAACGCGTTCTGTGTTACACAAATGTTCTTTCTGCTTGCATAAACGTGACAGTATAAAAAAAATGACAGTTTACATAAAATGATTTTACAAACAAATTCATTCGGCTTGCATTTCATGAATGAGGCCCTTTGATGTCGGCTTTCAAAATGTAAACATACAAAATAAAAATGTAAAGTAAAAATGTAATGGCAGCAAACATTGTAGTGCATTTTAACCATACTTTCATATTTGTGTCATACAACAGGCTGAATTTACACGCAAGCATTATTTGTCTGGTTTATTTATACTTCTGGGTATGTTTTGTTCGTAAACCGTTAGCAGAGAACGTGTTCAGGCTAGCAGCAGTTGGGCAGAGTCGGCAGGAACTTCCGGAAGAACTTCCTGAACTCTGTGTTGAAGACGGTGTAGATGATGGGGTTGAGGGCGCTGTTGACGTAGCCCAACCAGGTCACGATACTAATGACGAAGCCAGGGATTTCACACTCCTCGCAAAGAGCCCTCATCGTGTGCACTACGAAGAACGGCGTCCAGCAGAACAGGAAGGCACCTGTGGATGGACGAATGTCAGGTGAGAAATTATTCTATGGACACATAAACATATTGTTGTCCTTTAACACGTGGTGTGGACTTGTGGCGTTTCCTTCCAAACTATGACTATAACACTACAGAGGAACGATATTGTTATTTTTTGCTGTGATTCCACTGATTAAGTGCGATAAGGCCCGTATGGACGATAACTATAATGTTTTAATAATCGTTCTAATTCTGTGAGAATATGTTTGTCCTCACCACAACCAGGGTTCTCAAGTCTCACGCATTGGCCGTGAGACACACACAATTCAGCCAGTTCACACGCTCACACGCCACACCGTGTATTTCTCACGCTGAAAAGGCAATGCCAACCAAGTTGTCCTGCGAGCTTTATATATAACGTTGTATACGAGGCGCAGGCACACAAAGTGAAGTTTCCTGCCGCCAGCACGTATCTCGGCCAGATTGCGTTCGTTACTAGGCAACATAGATGCGCGAACACACGGAAGTTGACGGAACATTCTCGGCCACCGTACGTTCGTTACTAGGTAACCAACAACATCGCGCGAACACACGTCGTGATGGAGAAGGTAAGTTGGAAGAAAGCTCGTCTAACATTTTTAGGCTAGAACATTTAACATATAGCCAATCATATACATTATTATTGTGTCCGTGTATTCGGGTTCAAATAAATATGGCTGGGCAAAAAAATGCAAGTCTTCCTCTGAGTCGAATTTCTTAGACATGTTTGTGAAGATTGTTTTGTTTACAGCGTGCGTCTCCCTCAGACTGTAAACGAAGCTCGGGCGCACCAGACACACGTCAGCAGCGTCTTACGTCAGCGGCGTCACTGAACGCGGATCCACAACAGAACCGGAAGACAATACAATGATGAATAAAGGCCTAGTTTTTGTTATTTTTGGACCAAAATGTATTTTCGATGCTTCAAAACACTCTTAACTAACCCACTGATGTCACATGGACTACTTTGATGATGTCTTTATCTCCTTTCTGGACAAGGACAGTATACCGTACATACATTTCCAATGGAGGGACAGAAAGCTCTCGGACTAAATCTAAACTATCTTAAACTGTGTCCCGAAGATGAACGGAGGTCTTAGGGGCTTGGGACGACATGAGGGAGAGTCATTAATGACATCATTTTCATTTTTGGGTGAACTAACCCTTTCAGGCTACATGAATTGAAGGCTTCCGATTTGGACGGCTGTCAAAGATTGCCAAACTGGTTTTAATTCTTCCCCACTCCAATGCAGATGCAGAGAGAGTGTTCTCTGTTGTAGGTTTGAACAAAACCAAAGCTAGAAACAGGTTGGCTCTGGGCGGAACGCTGTCATCCATTATGACAGTGAAAATGTCTGGTGTGTGAAAATGTGAGGTTCCAGACAGAAACACAGGACTAACAGAGGGTCGCTCTCGTCAGAGGGATATGAAACATGACCTTTCGATCTGTCTTTCCCGCTCCCACTAGGAGCCACAGATCTATCATCCGTCAGAAGTGAGAGCACGGAGAGGACAGGTAGAATGGCTGAAAGTCACTGTAAAGGACGTTACGTTTATCCCTGGAGCACCTTGGCTTTTATGCTTTGTTGTATATATTTTTTTTATGTTTTATTTAAAAAAATAATTCTCTTTTGAACATGACTGGCTATTTGCATTGTGGCTCTTCAGATATTGTGCAACTTACAGCTAAACGGGAATGAAGCACACTACTACATGTTTTTTCATTGCACCATTAAACTGATTTGAAACGTAATTGTACATATACAATAAATATTTACAGAAGCCTCTGACCAAGAGTAACCGCGGTTGAAATAAAATTGCATCAAAAACCTTAAATCCTTTAGACATACAGTATACGATAATGTTGACATTTACACTCCTTTAGATTTTAAGAGAAAACATTATGTGAATATATTACTTCGTTAGCACCTTTTTAAACCTGAGCTAAACAGCACACTTGTTATACAGTACATATCAAATAAAATAATCATAATTAAATAAATGCAATTTAAAAATCCCTATTATGTTATTAATGATTAAGAAGTATCGTATTTCAGTGGAAACTTTTTTTCAAGTTACGAGAGGCACATTTTAGAATAAAGGATCAACTAAAATTCATGCATTCCAACAACTTCTGCTCACGTTTGTAAAAAACAACTATTGGATCATTGAGGGTCAACGTCATGTTATTCGGCTACGTATTTCTTGATCTTTACAGAGAGCTCGCAACCTACAGGCCTTAAAGTCTGTATTTCTAAATGTAACGCGATATGCAACTGCAATCGCTCGGACTGGGCAAATGTCTATTGTCCATTCTTGTGTAAACTGATTGTTTTTCTTGTACTGTTATTGTGAAGCGTCCTTGAGCTTGGGAAAGGCGCTATATAAATTAAACTTATTATTATTATTATTATTAAAGGGTTAGTTCACCCAAAAATGAAAATTAAGTCATTAATTACTCACCCCCATGCTGTACCAACCCCGTAAGACCTTCGTTCGTCTTTGGAACACAAATGAAGATATTTATGATTAAATCTGAGAGGTTGATCACTCCTCCATAGGCTGCCTAAGGGAATGAAACTTGACGGCCCAGAAAGTCATTAAAGAAAATGTTTAAATATTCCATGTCGCAACAGTGGGTCAACTATAAGTTTATCAAGCGACGAGAAGTTAACTTATAAACTTATAGTTGAGCCACTGTTGTCACATGGAATATTTAAACATTTTCTTTAATGACTCTCTGGGCCGTCAAGTTTCATTCCCTTAGGGAGCCTATGGAGGAGTGATCAACCTCTCAGATTTAATCATAAATATCTTCATTTGTGTTCCGAAGACGAACGAAGGTCTTACGGGGTTGGTACAGCATGGGGGTGAGTAATTAATGACTTAATTTTCATTTTTGGGTGAACTAACCCTTTAAGTACAAATGCTGCAACCAAATAAAGGACAGTCCGTACTAAACTAGCTAGCAGTTACTAAGCTTCTAGTGTGGACTTCTGAACAGTTGGTGCGACCCTACCCTGACCTTTAACAAGCTCTCTCACTCTTCTACCTCCTTTTTCTCGCCTGTACTCAGGTTGACAAGGAGCGAAAGGGATTGCCAAGTACTGTACAGAGCACGGCACAGGTACAGCACTGGCACGTCCCATGAACCCGTGAAGAGGATAAGTGCATGTCTTAATGTGACGACGGCTGCCCCCACTCTGCCTGCTGGACTAAAGTGAGGCTTACATCATAATCGGATTGGAGGATTGCTGAGGAATGATTAGCCAATGAGGGCCAAAGGAGTTCCTCGTTTCAGCAAATGTGGACAGGGTGTTTTTAATCACTCTATGCCCATTTTAATAGTGAGAGACAATTTTTTTCCTCTTTGTTTTATTTGAACTCACAACGCCTCCAAACTGAGATTATGGTGCATTTTATGGTTAAATCAAAGCTATTTGAAAAGAAATCTAAGACATTCCTCATTCCTTATAAAGAAAACATATTTTTTTATTTATTCCCTAAATAAATAAATTAGGCAGAAACGTTGTTTCTTTGCTAACTGCTAGGCAACGGCTCAGTCCACCTAATTTTTTATCCGAAATTAAACATTTACTTTAAACAGTATTTAGAACAAATGTCTAGTTTAATAATAAATGATCCGCCAATTATTTTTTTAATGATAAAGTTAATATTCAATCTGCAAATTGATGTCTATAAAAACTAATTTAAATAAATGATATACTTTACACTATTACATACCTAGGGTCGCTAGTGACCCATACTCACTTTGTACAAAAAAAAAATGTTTTTCTTGTTATATTGTTCAGAATGAATAGATTGAGGAATACTAAGAAGATTGATGTCTAACCTTAAAAAATTAATGAGTGGGAGGAAGTGAATAACGTCCCGGGTCGATAAACACCCAAGGTATGCGTTTTAAGGTTAATAAATTAATTCATGTCGTCTCTGAAATAATACGGTGTCATAAAAACTAGAGAATTGCAAGACGTGTCAACTTCCGTATATATCACATCAACTAACTTACCTACTACAACGGGAAGCACCCTCATTGCTTTCCTCTCCCTCCTGTTTATTTTCGCCCCCTTCCTTTGCCGGTTCTGGTTTTGATCTTTATAGTTCCCAGGAGGGTAGGCGAGCATGGACACCGGATCTGGGCTGTCAGGATCGGGGTAGTGATCGTGGTCCAGCTCCTCTGTGTCAGTGAGGTCTTTCTCGATCACAGGCGGCAGAGGGGGGGGCAGGCCAGACAGGGGCGGGAGCGAGGCGGCGGCCTCCTGAAGCTTTCGGCAGGTCTGCATGCTGTTCCTCAGCCGGGCCTTGCGCGCCTCTTCCCAATTCCTCAGGCCCCGGAACATCCCGCAGTACAGCAACAGCATGATGGGGCACGGCACGAAAAACGAACAGACGGAGGAATAGACCACGTAGTTGTTGTCCTCCAGCTTGCATTCGCTGTTGTCCCGGTTGGGGACGTTGTTGATGCCGAACATCACAGGGGAGGCCACGGCTAAGGCCAGGATCCATGTGGCGGAAAGCAGGACAATCTGTCGCTGGTCCACATGTTGGCGGTTGTAGTTAAGAGGGACAAAGACTGCGATGAACCTGTTGCAAACCATACGAGGTATTATAATTCAGTCCATACAAAACTATTTAAAAAACTTTCTTTCTTGACCCCGATCAACATCTTCCTTTCATCATTAAATGCTAGCTGGTCGAATCTCTTATTGGCTAATTGAGTTGACCCAATTGTGTGTTGACCTGATATTTCCCTGAACCCTCCTAATATCACTCATAGACAACGTGTGTGTATTTTATAATGTGGTTTCACAAAACCTGTGAAATGTCCAGGTCATAATTTTCACCCCAAAATTCTCATGAGCATATTGCAAACATTTTTAGGGCCCGAGCACCGATGGCGTGTGGACCCTCTTGGAATTGCTCTGTTTATTATTATTCATTATTATTATTGTATGCCTATAGTAAAAAAGAAAAAGAAAACTACCACTTTTGGTACCATAATTTGGGGTAAAAAGTCCTTAAATGTCATAAAAATAAAGAATCATTTATCATATATATATATATATATTATCATATATAAAAAAATCATTATTACTGTATGCCTATTATAAAAAAATCTGGAAACTACCACTTAAAAAAAACTACAAGAATACATAAAAAATACGGGGCTAAAGTGTTTAAATGTCATATATATATATACATTATTATTTAATAATAATTTTCTAATGATGTGTATTTTATGCTAAATAAAAAAAAATATTTGGGGGGGTTAAGTGTTAAGTATGATATGTGAGATACACATATATATGTCAGATTCATGTACAGTATATTATAGTTTTATTTAACAACTGTTCTCTATGAATCTCAAAGCTGCATCTCATCTCCATATCAGTGATAGATGAAGCCATGACCTCTATTATTGAGCGAGTACATTTCTAAACAGGAGTGTGAACCCGGAGGCATCTCACGGCTCTGGACGCATGTGGCTGTTACACAAATCAAACGCAGCGGTGTCCGTGTATCTGTTCTCAACACATTGCTTTTTCATGTTGATTCAGTGGCGACTTCTGCCAAGTGGCGTGTTTGCAGCCTTTCCTTGCATAACAAGTTTCATGCTGTTGTATCTCCTGGGTGCCGACCTGAGCATATATCTCATTAATCTCTCAAAACACCGTCTGCTGAGCCACATCGAATGGCAGGAGGGATGATAATAACCCTCCGGTTGACTCGAAACGCCAGGCCAGCGACGGCGGGACAGTCTAATGATGAATCCGGTGTAATTCCAAGGTATTTGGCAACTTAATGCCATTTAGATATTCTGAACACATCTTTTCTGCCTGTATCTCTACCAGTCTCTCTTCTTTTAATCATAGCAGGAAGCTATGAACTTTTATTACAAATGCCATTTCATCGCGTCTTCAAACAGAACCACAATTAGGAAGGTAACCTGCTGTGACCCTTATCGCTTCCAAACTATAAAACTAGCTGTGCAAAATCAGTGCACTGCATGAATTTGATTCATCGATCCTCGCCCTAGTTCAGGCGTCAGACTTTAAAGTTTTACGCATTTCGTGTCTGCCGCACATACAGTAACCACAGCCGCGCACATACTTTAAGCTTTCACACAGCATTTCTACAACTCTATACCCCAAATAAAGTGTCTTCTGGATTACCACAGTGATTTTTTCCTTTGATAACGATTATAAATAAATAAAATGTTTTTTGAAAGTGGGTGCAAATTATTTCAGCATATCTAATTTGCATTAGGATGGAAAACATGCTTGCATACAAATGGTAATACATTTTCTCTAAGTCTCTGTTTACACCTGGTATAAAGATGCGTTTTGGTCGATCGGATCCAAGTAGATGAGGGAGACACATTCCCATTTACACCTGGTGTTTTAATCTGTATTTAGTCTCTTTTGTCTCTTTATTTAGTCTCTTTCAACAACTTCTGTCCTGATTTCTTCGAGGTGGATCTGTGGGTGGGTAAATGTATGGGATTTTCAGATCTTTCGATCTAATGAATGAAATAAACATATGAACGCGGCCGGAGACGATGGAAAAACACAGAGAGCATCAACTTTAGTTTCTGCTCTGACAGACGCAAGACCAGCCGAACTCTGTGAGTGTGTGTTAGAAATCAGGAATGGAGAGAGAACATTGTGCTTGGTACATTTTTCATCTTCAAACCAATCTCCAGCCAATAAAGTTTAAATCCCGTCTGGCTCGAGCTCTTCTCATAATGTTACTCATTAGATCAGCAGACGGAGAGAAGACGGTCTTTTGTGGCTGTTTGAACAACACATTCGATCACATGAGCGTTTACACCAGGTTACTTTTGATATGAAACTAAAGACTCAACTTTCAAATTTGGTAATTTCTTAAAGAAATTTAAACAGTAAATACCGCTTTGTGGCTGTTTAATGTGTCAGATCGCTGTAGAGCATCAGTTAAAGCTGCTCGTGAACCGATCATCTCTTCCTACTAGTTCATTTATAGCATCAAATAAACATGAAAGAACAGAAGGAATGTTGTTTTAACCTTGGAAAGACGTCAGTACACTCAGTTTTTCAAGTTCAAATTCTCCAACGTTAATCTAATAACTCTCCTGACTGCTTTGCTGGACAAAAATGGTGGATTCGGCGGATGGCGGATTATGATTGGTCAGATCGCCTGTCAATCAAACTCCCTGCGAAGGGTCAATCGTTTTAATGGTTTCAGTTTTTAATTTTAGTTAACGATATTAACACACAGACACAACATGTGCAACAGTTCGATGTCAGACCCACCTGTCTATGCTGATGGCACAGAGGTTAAATATGGAGGCGGTGCAAAGCATCACGTCCATCGTCATCAGTCCATCACACAGGGTCATATTAAGAGACCAAACTCCATCCTGGAACTGAGAGGGAGAAAAAATAATCACTGTCTTATACTCTTTACCAATTTGTCGCTTCTCTCATACATGCCATGTTTTCCTATTATTTCATTCCCATGGCTCTCTGACCTCTTTCACCTTCCCCTAACCTCCTGTTCACAGCGGAGCGACTGTGTGAAACCTTAATTTCCTTATTATCCGCTTGGCGTTGTCACAACACACACACACCACATGCTCTCAGGCTGATGGTAATTTAGTACCTGATGTGCATCATGTGTTCTAAAAAAAAAGAGATAAAACAGCAGAGAGGAGGATTTAATGGCATTTTAATTATTGGCCAGGAGATGAGGACAGATTCCTAATTGCTTTTTGGTAATGGCCTCTCTCCAATGCCAACGAGCAACGTTCCCCCTACAAGAGGAAGCCATGAGATCGTGGTGAGGGGACTCATGTAAAATTGTAATTAAGCCACGGCTGACTCACTGGAGCTTATTTTCTCCGTGTCCTTGTACTGAAGAGCCAGTCAAACAGAGTCGTTTGCTTCGCTCCTGGTGACCTTGTCTCCGCTGTCTGGGGCCCTCAGAATCCAGTCTAGGGACCACGGTAACTAGCATGGCCCCGAATGGCATGTCCGATCGGTAGTTATTTTGGAGGCCTCTTTAGTGGAAGCGTCTCGGACCTCGCGCCCGCATCCCGGGGCGACAGACAATGTGTGTTGTGTGATGTGTGTTCATGATGTCCGCTCTGGTTGAGACAGACAATCTCAGCAGCAGGGGGCCGTTGCAGGCCGGATGAATGCAAGTCTGCAAAGTTTTTCACGCAAGGGTAACAATTGATCATTGATGCTAAGTTCGTGAACAGTGTCAGGTGATCAGATCGATAGATGATCTATAGTCAATAGATGAAAGATTACTGTTATCATTGTTAACCATAGTTAATGCCAAGTTACTACAGCTACTGTTGCTACAAGAAAACCGTTTTAGCTACTAAGTTTTACGTTCATGTGTATGTATGTATGTATATATATATATATATATATATATATATATATGAAGAGTTCAGATGCAAAAGCCTCTAAGTTCCATCTGAAATTTTCTTCTAGAATGAACATTTTTATCAAGCTCGTATATTTAAGTTCAGCAATTTCACTTAAATGACAATGAAAATTACCTATTAATTGTCATTTAAGTGAAATTACTAAACTTAAATATACTAGCTTGATAAAAATGATCATTCTAGAAGAAAATTTCAGATGGCACTTAGAGGCTTTTGCATCTGAACTCTTCATATATATATATATACACACACTTAATATTAAATATAAAAAAAATATTGCATAAAAATAGCACGTATCAAAAATAACAATAGTTAATAGCAAGTTACTACAGCTACTGTTGCTACAAGAAAACCGTTTTGTTTCACGTTCATGTGTATGTATATATATAGTATATATACACACACACTTAATATTAAATATAAAAAAAAAATGTTGCATAAAAATAGCATGAATCAACTACTAAGTTTTACGTTCACACACTTACATATACACACACATTCAATATTAAATATTAAAATATAATAAATATATTGTATAAATATAGCATGATATCAACTTATTTTAATTCAGCAATTCTTTATAAGTACAGACATGTTAAAACCAGCATGAAAGTGGCCAATACTTACAGTGGGTTTTACGGGTCATTTAAGATGATCACCAGGTAAACCAGCTTAGCGGTGTTTTACAAACCTGTTTGTTTTCTGGTCACCTTGCAAATACACAATATTGTGATTACATTATCTAGGTAATGAATGATCTTAACTCACCTCTGTATACACGAACAGCGGTAATACCAGAACAGCCAGCAGCAAATCAGCAACAGCTAAGCTGACTATGAAGTAGTTAGTTGTGGTTTTCAGCGCTTTCTCCGTGTAAACGCTCAGACACACCAGCACGTTCCCACATATGATGATAATGATCAATAATACCCCGAATATGAGCGCTGGGAAGTTGTAGTTCGTGGTGTGGCTGGAGATGGTGCGGTTGGCTGGCATGTCTGCCTCTATAATAACCTGTCATCTGGGAATCCTTTGATAAAACTGACCGTTAAAACCCGTTTCTTCTTAGCCATTATTTGAGCGCTCCTGAAAACTTCGACCTGCGTCCCATTATTTTTTGTCTTTAGAGGAAAGAAGACGTTGAGAGTCCCAGTAAGGTCTAAGATCATCGCTGTTCATTCTTCGTTGTTTGACGCAAAAGTTTTCTGTCAGGTTCACAGCCCGAGCTCGCGCTATTTCCATCCACCTGCGCGCGCGTCTTAAAGCGGCTTAGCGTCGCGCTGTTAATATTTGAGGCGGTTCATTATAATGACGCGAGGCTATTGAAAACGCTTATCTTTATAATAGCATCACTTGTTAAAGTTATTGAATAGGGCTGTAAATAAAGCCTCTCCGGCCCGCGTTTCACCGTTTGACCGTCCGGTGTCTCTCCGCTGTAGTTTGACCGTACCGATCCACGGGAGTGATAATCTCGTCATCTGTGACGGGTGGGGTGTGACATTCCCCCGAGTGGCTTAAGGATGGAGGTTTAGGCCAAATCTTGGGTTTTTACAACACTAATTAATCACTTTATTACTTTTAGTCCAGTGTGCGTATAATAGGGGTGGATCTATTTGACTAGAGACAGTAATAAATGTTTTTTCGACGAGCGTTGCGCAAGTTGTCGTTGTCGTTGCCTCTCGTAGCACAGTTAACCAAACCCCAACTGTAATAAAGACTTTAAGTTTTGTGTTTCAAGTTTTATGTTATAACGACAGCTTGTTTTGGTCCGTCTGATACATAAGCAAAGTGGTCGCGCTGTCTACTGTTGCTATGGTTGCTTTCTTAGTCGAACGCATTTCCGCTTGCGAGCGATATTTAGCGCCAAGCCTGTGGAAAATTAACTTTTTAGAACCTTTTCCTACAGTAAACTTTTTTAAGTAATTTGATGCAAAGGTAGTATAATACTAAGTATACTGTTATAAATGTACATACATTTAAAAAAAAATGAAAACATAAAAAAACGTGGATTTACGATGCTGATGACCGTTAAAAATAGTCATCACAGTCTGGGAAAAGGGTCCATTGATTCTGATTTGTTTTCACTATATTTTTTCTCTCCTTGTATTATCTTATTTTTTCAAGATTTTAAATTAAAGTGTATCATTGTTGTATGTAAGAGGTTAAAGTCCTCATGAAATCAAAATGGAAGTTTTTAGCTTTTAGTATGAATATGTAAGCCTTATTGTTCTTAAGCCTAATTTCTTAAGGTGAATGCATACCTTGACGCTAGGGGTCTAACAACTAAAAATCAAGTCAGGAATCTTGGTGTGTCTCTAGAGTCAAACCTTAGTTTCAGTAGTCATGTCAAAGCAATAACTAAATCAGCATACTATCATCTGAAAAATATTGCAAGAATTAGATGCTTTGTTTCAAGTCAAGACTTAGAGAAACTTGTGCATGCTTTCATCACCAGCAGGGTGGATTACTGTAATGGACTCCTCACTGGCCTTCCTAAAAACACCATAAGACAGTTGCAGCTCATACAGAACGCTGCCGCCAGGATTCTCAGCAGAACCAGAAAATATGAACATATCACACCAGTCCTCAGGTCTTTACACTGGCTCCCAGTTACATTTAGGATTGATTTTAAAGTATTATTACTGGTATATAAATCATTCAATGGGTTAGGACCTCAATATATTGCAGATATGCTCACTGAATATAAACCCAACAGATCACTCAGATCATTAGGATCACATCAGCTAGAATTACCAAGGGTTCACTCTAAGCATGGAGAGTCTGCTTTTAGCTATTATGCCAGCCGCAGCTGGAACCAGCTTCCAGAGGAGATCAGATGTGCTCCTACAGTAGTCACATTCAAATCCAGACTCAAAACACTTCTGTTTAGCTATGCATTTACTGAATGAGCACTGTGCCACTGTTTTTACTGTACTTTATTTTATTTTTAATCTAAACTGTTTTAATTATTCTTATTTGTTTTGATTATTTTAATTTCTTTATTCTAAACTGTTTTAATTATTGTTATTTCTTTTTTTTTTCTATTTTTTAAATTATTATTTCTTCTATGTAAAGCACTTTGAATTACCATTGTGTATGAAATGTGCTATATGGTAAATGGACTGCATTTATATAGCACTTTCACAGACCCAATGGCCACCAAAGCGCTTTACAATTTGCCTCACATTCACCCATTCATTCACCCATTCACACACCGACGGCGGTGTCAGCCGTGCAAGGCGCCATCCAGCTCGTCGGGAGCAGCTGGTGTTCGGTGTCTTGCTCATGGACACCTCGACACTTGGTCAGGTGGAACCGGGGATTGAACCACCAACCTTCCGGTTTGTAGACAACCTACATGAACCACAGAGCCACTGCCGCCCCTATATAAATAAACTTGCCTTGCATATTGTTATCTATAAGCTAGTGTGCTCCAAAACAATGACAAAATGTGCATTTAGAAGATATAAGCATTTAAAACGTACAATCTCTCACTTTCGCCAATATGGATCAATGATTTTGATGACATCTCTCTGCACTTCAGATTCTCATCAGATTCTGTCCAATCAAATGCTCTCTATAGAATCTCCTCCCCCTACATTATAAATATTGAAGCTGCGTTAAAATCAAACACTTGTTGTTCACACGCTGCTTTCTACATGGTGAATGGCACATAGTGCACTATATAGGGAACGATTCAGACAGTGTAAATATGCAAATGAAGTCTGGTTTCACATTAATGTCACGCGAACCGCCGCAGCTCCGGCACAGAGCGGATCAAATGTGCGAGTCATCGCTGACCACAAAACATATCGGACCCATTTGAATTCTACACAGAATGCAGTATTTTAAAAGCGATATGGAGGAGATTAGGCGGAGAAACATTAGAGATTAGGAGGAAACTGCGGCTTTATCGAGTTAAACAGCTCTGGCTGAGCCGTGATATAAACGAAACGCTATTGGCTATTTTAAAAAGGGGGTGGAGCTGTTCGATATGTCCCGCCCTGTCTTCCTGTTTCAGTGGAAATTACATCAACACATTGAATAATGCTGCGCGTTTCAAGGCACTTCAATGGTCCCTTTAATATGAGCTCTAGCTTGCGTATATAATAATAATAATAATAATTTATTAGTTTAATAATAAATAATAATAGTTTAAAATAATTTTCGACAGAGTTTTGCATGTCGCACTGCAGGATACATATGTTATGCCAGCAGACAGGATTGTGTGTTATTGGTTTGTAAAATGGCCAGTTAAACATTTGTCAAAACAAATTAGCGCTGCTTTCATTTGGGCTGTTGTGTGTAGACGTTCACGCAGATGTCTCTTTGTGTCTGAGATCCATTCGGTGCCATTCATTAGACACAGTGCATCAGCTCCAATAAATCAACAGTGTTTTGGTTACAAATAATAAAATAACAGTTTGTGATAATGATAATAATAATACATGTCAATGAAATAAAATAATATACTTTTCTAGTCATCTTCATTTATGATTGGCATGCCTCTATAATCCATTCCACTGAGGAAGCTTAGTAGTCACTGATGACATCATTATCATAATCATCATCAACATTGTCCTCATGATTAGTGTTTACTCCACCGTGGGGAGCAGACATGTTTCATTGGGTCTATAAGCTGCTGTGATCTGCAGATCCAGACGTGGGTTGTTGGACTGGGGAAAGACGCTTGTCTAACCTTTCAAATCTCACCCACAAACAACTAAATGATGTTCATTTGTTGTCATGTTTGCTAATTCAAGTTTGCTGTTTTCGAAGAGTGTTTAGCACACATGGTGAGCGACATTCGTCTAGTCCGCAGCCAGTGAGAGTGACCGGCCTGTGTGCCATAATCTGTTTTGCTATATGGATTGTGTAGGTTTCATCTGCATTATAATAAGTAATGATTTAACCTTTCCAGGTTGTAAAGACGAATGCAGTTGATGTAAAAAGCCTGCTGATTTGTTCGGCCAAATTGTGAGTAAAACTCATTAATTCGGTAAATGTAATATGACATGATTGAAATATTAAAGATGAATTAATTTGTTACTCTTTTATAGATTTTGTCTCAATTATATTTTGTGGCTAACCGTCAGTTAGGCCTACTTTTTAAAGAGCAATATCTGCACCCATGACCTTTTCTGAATGATTTATTATTATTATTGTCATTATAATTATTAATTTTAGAGGTATATAACTATGTTGGAGGAGACTGAACCGGCTATCCATCAAACTGGTAAGGTGAACAACTTCATTTCAACTGTGACCTAGAATATCCTGAATTTAAAAACAAAAAAGCAAATTAGTTTCTATGGACAGCATCAGTGACGGTTGATTATTACCACAGAAAATGATTTGATATCACTACCCAGTTTGTATAAACAAACAAAACTGTTTTGTTAAATTAATGCGCTCACAATGGAAGTCTATCTGGAAGGTTTAAATTTAGAAGCTCAGAAATGCAGCTTGTATTTGTATTTTTAGTGTGTATAATATTTTTTTAGTAAACCATTACTTGTGCTGCAAAGTTGTCTAAAATATCATTTTAATTTTATTTTATTGGGTATTGGGTGTATGTTACTTTTAAAAAAGGGTGTATTTTAATGTCCTGGCCCATAGACTTCCATTGTAATTGCAGAACAAAGTTTTGTGTTTTCCTCGTTAAAATATTTTTGCACATATTGCAGCTATTTTATAGAGAATAGATCAATCAGTTTATGGAAGTTAAACAGTTTCTGTGTGTTTGTGTCCTGATTAAAGTATCGATAGTCAGTTTTTAAAATATTTTTAGTAATCTTTCATTCGCTAGACAGAAGAGTAAAAGTAAACACCTGGCGTTTTCATTTTGATTTGTGCTTTTAATTTAAGAAACTGCATCATAAATTGCTGTGTTGTTATATGACATAAAACCATTTTATCACGTGCGTGTCTCATCCCATTCCCTTCTCATTATTGTCAGATTAAACCTTAAATAGTATTCTAATAAAACACTTACTGTCACCATTAAACATTATTAAATCCTATTTGTGTGGACGTGTTAGACAGTAATTTACTCTAATGTGTCAGCTTTGGTTAAAGTGACAGGACAGTAACAGTAAATCTAAACGTCAGAGGAAAACTGAATATAAAAGCATCAGATACGGTTCCCTAAATCTGTGGTGGTTGAAGGTCTGTTCTGACTGGGTCGAAAAAAGCCAGTACTAAAATGCAACTAACCATATCATCAAAGCAAACAATTTTTCAACTAAAATGAATCCCATATCATTTTCTTGTTGCAATTTCAAAGGCATATTTTTCTGTCACTGTTATTGCTATTATACTAATACAATATTTAGCTTAGTGTTAGTTTGATGTGTTAGGCTGCAACTTCTGCTGACATTTATCCATTTAAAAAAATGATCATAATCCCCTTTGTGATATTATATCGGAGAGTTTTGCGTATTGTTGAGGTTAGTGTTAGCCTATGCCATGCATGAAAACACTGTGAAAATAACATCGAACCCTCCAGCTGTAAATAAGCAATACATGGTGAAGTGTGTTTGTGTGTGTTTGATCACAGATGGCGGACGGAAGCGGTGCAGCTGCTGCGCGCGTCTGCCATGTCTACTCTTACGGAGATTGGTTTTGGCTCAGCCGGGGCAGTTATACGACAGCAGGAGGGCATTATGGGTAAATGGTCATGTGGTGTGATCTGTTACATGAACATCTTTCACAGTGAGGGTGTTTGTTTACCTCTGTGTCATGGTGTAGATTTTGATTACAGGTTTACACACACACACACACACACACACACACAAAATAGGTCTTACCCATCAGCTTACTCATCTACCCGCATGATTAATGATTAATTATAATATTGATTTCCAACTTCAGTTAATTAAAACAGGGTTATGTACAAGATAAATAAAGTGAGAAGTGGTTGACCTTTTAAAGGGGATTTTAAGACAATATTCAGTCACAATCTGTTGATGTTCATCTTATGCAAACAACACAATTTCACTGGAATTCATAACTATTGTACATTTTGGGGAATTGGTGGCTTATTCGTATACGATCCCATTTGTACGTTTTCATGCGATCTGCTTTAGGGGTGGCATTTAATGCTAAATTAATTGTACATGTTTGAACTAATAAGCATGTATTCATATTAAATCACCACCTTGTAAAATAGTTATATTTTCTCATGAGATCGAGTTGTAGGCAAATCATAATGTCATTTTGCCATGTTTATCACAATTAGTCAAACAACTAACTAAGATTTTAATCATGTTTTAAAAAAACGTTGTGCTAGAAATCCTTATTTGATAAGTAGAGCAGCTTCAAACAATTGTTGTTTAGCAAAAAGTGACTTTAAACCAGGGGCGGAGTGGGACCAAAAAATCTACCGGGAAATTTCATACACCACCGGCCCTCGTCGCCGGCAGGATTTTAATATAGGCTAGCATTTACCGTTTTACTGATTTAAAGAGAACTTTGTTGTACTTTGCTGGAGTAAAGTTTATAAATGGTCGTTCTTTCCCATAGGAATTTGTGAAACTATGTTGGGTGGACTCTGTGCCTCTAGGGGGGTTCGGGGGCATGCTCCCCGGCAAGACAATTTTGTACATTTTAAGGTTAAATGCATCAATCTCGTGCTCTCTGAGAGATCAAAATTAAGAGCTTCAACCCATGAACTGCTCGTTGAACAAAGAAAAAGCATTGATTTAAAGAGGGCTCAAACATCTTTTTAGTTATGAGAGTCTCAGTCTGCATTACATTATCAATGGTGTTTTAGGATGCCAAACAATTATTATAATAATGTAATAATGATTTATATAATTATTCATATGACGTAAAATCCATTTAGCCTATAAATGTACTATGTGTAAATGAAAATGAATATTTCAAAAGTATATTTTAGCCTACATTACACAATAATATAGGAAAATTAAAATACTTTTGTCCTAATTTCTTCACTATAAACCCTTGAGCTTTTATTTAGGAGAAAACACCATGCTGATCGCGTGAGCAAGTAATCACGCAGCACAAACAGGATGCTATTCTAAACGTCTTGTGCTGTTTTATAAATGCACAAAGCCATATCATGGTTTCAATTTTAGTTCGTTGGCAAAATATAACGCTAGAGACCTTAATGGTAGGTTATAAATTTTACATCTTTACATATGTGCTGGGAAAAGGGAGAAGAGAGAGTTCGGCAAAAGGCGGATTCGAACTCGCGTCGAGCGCATCAAAAGCTGCACTCGAGTATCTCAGGCTCACACCCTACGACTTACGCAACTAAAGCTTAGTGTAAAACTACGTTTCGTTTTAGATAATATTCATAAAAGTTTTATTCCCCTCACTTGGGCCCCAAGTGCGCATGGCGAGCTTCCAATAAATACATTTTATCAGACCGGCCCTCGCGGCCTCGAAACACTACCGGCCCACCGGGAAAACTCCCGACTCTCCCGATTGCCACTCCGCTACTGCTTTAAACAGTCCTTTTTAAAAACTCATTGCATAAAATGTATATTTTTAAACTTCTCCAGTCATCCACAAATGACTGAGGGACAAAAGCATTGAAACTCACTGAAACTGTCTAAATCGAGTCATTTCTAATTTACACAATCACAAAATTTGTGATGGAAATGTTGAGAATTTGTAATACTTTTCATTTTATGAAAAATGTAAGTGCAAAGTTGAATATTGCAGATTTTTTGCCTAATTTTAGGCTATTAATTATAAAAAGGGAATTTTGGCTACTTTCAATTGTTTCAAAGGCACTTGACTCCCTCTATTGGTAGCCCATCTGATTTGAAGGTCTTCAGCATTGACAATATGATCAAGAGGGATTCTTTGATCTGAACACAAAAATATAATCTGAAAATGTAGTTAAGTTTTACTCACTATTTTTGCAGATCTGAGCACAGTTTGAGACATCGTTGAGATCTCCAGGAGAGGAGACACATGTGAGATAACTGGGGTCTTTTTCTCAGGAGAAACATCTTAGACTGATCATAACTTTTAAGTCATTTACATAAAAGCTAGTGGTGTCAAATCGAAATCGATGAACTGCATCTAACATAAAAGTTTGCTGCGAAACGCGAGAAAGAACCTTATTGGTTCTCTGATGTCAAGCGAACAAGAGTTGAGCTTCTGTTTACCACAACTGATGTGAGAGTTGATGAATATGTGAATAAAAGCCTAATTTCAATGTTCATCATGTAAAGTGACCGAGTCTCTTCAGAAAATTTGGACTAACCCGCTCAATTCATATGGATTGGTTTTACAATCTATTTATGAACATTTTGAAGCGTCGAAGCGGTAGTTGCGTAGCTGTCAATGGAGGGACAGAAACCTCTCAGATTTCATCAAAAATATCTTCAATTGTTGTTTTGAAGATGAACGAAAGTCTTACGGGTTTAAAACGACATGAGAGTTCATGAGTTTCATTTTTGGGTGAACTATCCCTTTAATATCCCATACATTTATTATGTAACTTCAGCAAAATCTTAATTTAATCTAAATGAACTGAGCTCAGCCGGTAGGCCTATATCCTTTTTTTAAAGACACCAGCCCAAAATTACATTCAACAATTATTCTGAATATTTATCACATATAGGCTCTAAATGTCCTTTCAAGCTTTCCATTTCCATCTGTCTTCAACATATCAGTCATCAACCCACGTGTCATTTAAACCCTCGCGGATATTCGGTACGTGGCAATTTCAATCATGCCAGTGTTGTAATTACCGCAGTCTTCCCCGGTTCACTAACCGCCTTTTATCTCCACCTAATTGTGTATTATTATAAAATATGTCTAAAGATCTATAAAAAGAGGTCGCGCCAGCTGTCTCTGCTCTTCGCCATCTCATTCTTAACAGAAACGAATGTGTTCAATAACCTCTGAGAAAGCTTTAGCTCTCATTATTCCCTCATAAAAAACTAGTAAAAGTATAAACCCTCAAATTAGAGTCAATCGTGATGCTTAGGAACGCATGTGGCTGTGATTCACTGCAGTTGGAGAGATTTGAAGTCGTGTCTGTAAAAGAGAAACGAGAGCACGATTTGAATCATCTGTTCCTGAATGTCCTCATCTTCACACTAAACTACTCGTGGACAATTAAAAAGACACTTTTTTAATGTGCATACACGTCATTAGGCATACACTTCGGCATTACAGGCTTTATTGAGAGGTTTTACTGGGTCACAGGCGATGTTTTTCTAACTGGGGTCCGGGACTAGGCGGCTCCAAGGGCAGGGGTCCATGGAAAAGCCTAAATAAAAAACGTAATAAATAAATAATAAAATAAGATTAAACTAAATAAATAAATAAAATGAAAAAATGAATAATACATTGATTACAATAAATAGATTAATTTTTTTTTGTATATCTAAATAAATAATGCATACAAGAACTGAAGTCAGTAGAATTTTTTTTTAGAAAACTAAATATTTTCCAAAAACTATTTTATGCATTAATTTTAACAGGCTAAAAACCTTTTACATTTTAGGATGGGCCGCCCTTGCACCAGGACGATCATATACTTCATGGCATCTAAAAGATTGAAAACCCCTGTAGGACCCGGCTTATGTGGAAACGTGCGAAATCCAAACTCATAAATGAGTTGCAAGCTCGTTTGGGTTTTCATGATGCTCACTATGCTTTTGGCAAATGTAGAAAAATGGGGGTTGGTTTCAAAGCGCTTGATTATTTATTAATTAAAAACTCTGCACTTCCTCAATATATGACTTCACAGCGCCCGCTACTGGTGGACTTAAGATACTGCATGTGGACAATCTGGCTTTTTCCAGTAGCACCTCAATGCAGTACATGAGATCCACGGGGAGGAGTCGGATCAAGATCCAAGGGGTGGAGATGGGTAGGATTAGGGTTGGGTTTAGGGATTAGGGGTGTGTTTAGGGATCAGGGGGCGGAGTTGGCTAGGTTTAGGTGTATGTAAGGTGGGAGGAGTTGGATCTGGATCCGACTCCTCCCCGTGGATTTCATGTTCCGCAGTGAGAACCATCTCGCTTTTTCCCCAACACAATATTCTCGACTTTTATGTTAATTTTGTGTGTATTGTGATATTTTGTGTGTATTATAAACACGATAAATGAACAAGCATGAACACTGCTAGAGCTAAAGAGGAAAACAAAGATTTTCAGTGGGAAATGACTTAGCTACCTGTTAGTTTCTCACAAAAAGCTATAAAACGACTTAAAGACTTTGAATACTGCAAGAGTTGTATGGATCACTTTTTATGACACTTAAACCACGACACTACAGGACAGTCCCACTTTCATTGCATGGAAAACATCAGGTTTGCCTATAGCTAACGTCCTCATCCTTTTGTTTTCCACAGACAAAATAACATCACATGTCTTGAACAATATACAATTGAGTAGATTATGCCAGAACTTTATTTTTGGGTGAGCTTTTACCATAGTTATACACTAACTTTTCTTATTTGAATATGTTTGTTGCTGTTCTTAGTATTATTTTTAATGTGTTGCAATGTGGTTGCTACGTCTCTCATATTCTGGTCTTTTATAGTCCTTTCAGGTCCAGTTTTAACATCCGCCAGGAGAAAATTATACTTGCTTCGAGTAATAGCAGACCTCTTGATTTAAAGTATACTTGTAGCACAAATGGTTGGATTGATTTTGTGCCAGTGTTTAATTTGGGCTTGTTTAAATCCTTAATAAGTGTGAGCAAAAGCGATGTTTGTCGTGTGTGTGTTAGAAATGTGTCTGGCTGATTCTTAGTTACTGAGTCCATTGAAACCATAATCATGATATTTACTACTGTCATTCATTCACTAATGCTTGTGTTTGTATGACCACCCATAATCTCCTTTCTCTTTAACACACAGTCTTTCCTTCCTCATTGATTTATTAGCAATCGCAACAATATCAAACAAGTGAGTAAACCAATTCCTTTGCCTCATCAACCGGTTTACCACCAATTTAGGAAGTCAACACTGTTAATCATATTTATATATTTTAGCATGAGTGCACATCACATCAAGTATAGGAAACCTTGGCAAATAGCTAATGAAAAAGCAAATAGTAATGCCAATAAAACTCACTTGGAATAAGACTTTATGAGTGGTGACGTTTCATGATCAATGATTTTGGGGGTACAAAAAGGATGGGAATAAAAAAAACAGACAAGAACCGTTGGACGACTGCTAGACCGCCACCAGAGCTTCAAACCGAGGGTGAGTCAAGTTTCTGACTGAGCTTTATTCTTTATTTTAATAGGGACAATGCACATTAATTAACACGAGGATTCAAATCCATCATGTAAATGTGCCAGATTTAGCCATGCAGGCTAATGTTCATCTGAAGCCCCTGTTCGCTTGGCAGGAAAACTGGTTTGTCTTTCACCCTAAAAATCCTCATTTGTGTCTTTTTAAGGTGTGGAAATGTCTGTTCTCACAAGTCTGACGCAGGTGTCCATCCTTGCGATATTTCTCTTTCAGTGCGCGACCAGCCTTCCAGTTCTGGGCAGGTCAGGTTACGTTCAACTTCAAAAACTTGCTGAATATTCAATATTCAACCTCTGATCTTTTGTTAGTGAAAATAAAAATGAAAGCCAGGTTCATAACTGTATTTGTAGACCTGTCAACTCTTGCTAGATGTGTATCTCTTTGTCCTTCTTGCTTCTTCGTTCCACTCTCTCCAATTCTGTCTGGAGGTGATAAGATGTCCAATTTTCTTAACTTATGTTTTTTTTTTCTCAAACACACATACCAAATAAGCTTGTGTGCGTTGATAAAACTGCTGGAGATTCAGTTGATGTATCGACTCATTTCTGTTTTGGCTTTTATCATCGCAGGTATCTCGGAGGAGAGGACAGCATCTCAAGTACAGACATCTTTTCTCCCAGAAAGGTGTTGTTTCCCAGAGATGATGCAGATATGTTTGTTGCACTCCAAGGCGGGTGGGTGTCATAAACTTTGATTGTTAATAAATAAGTTCATTTTGTGGTCTTGTCATGTGTAGTTAAGTGCAGGCCGCCCTCTAGTGGAGTTCTTCTCAGACAGTTTCTTTTGAAATGGAGTATCAATTGATAAACACATTTTAAATGAAATACTAGAGCCTTTTCTGGAAGAAACAGATGTACTTGAGTCATTTGTCCACACTTTGACATTGTATCTGACCTGTATCTCCAGGAGATCTGGGCTTCAGACGAGGCAGTTGGGCGACATTGAGTTCACAAACAGATATGCTGAACTCTTAAAATCTAAAGCTAAAATCACATCCATCTGCGCCTTCCTGAAACGTATGCAGAGCAGCAAGAAAAGGTAAATATGCACAATTTTCTCTTAACATTTAACAAACTCAGTTATTGTTATGTGTATGTGCATTTTAATGTTGATGCAAAATGCATAGATGTATCTGCACTTTACACATTCAATACATAACATCTATATTATATCCACCTATATTTTTCTTTTAACATTAAGCTATGAATGCACTCAAATGAAATATTCTAGCATGAATGTCATTTCAAGCTTGAACGTATAGTGTTCATGATGCATGTTCTCTGTGTTTGCAGCGGCGTCGGTGGGGATTCAGACAGATTGATTTTCCTGATGAGACAGTATTCATGTCCAAACCTGTACCAGTGAAGACTGTGGCTTCATGTCCGAAGAAACCTGAAGACAACAACTTCACCATGTCTGAATCAGTTTTAAAATGTTTGAAACAAACTGTTTGTATATATTTGAATAAATACATTTTTCCCGTCCAAATGTGTAAAAAAAACCTACAGATTGAAATGTAGTCATAATAAAACCCAATGACTTTTCAGATTACAAATTAAACTCTGGATTTGAGAACCGCTTCATGTCTTGTTTATTAAACCATTGTTTATTAAACCACACCTTTAGCTCTTCAGACGCACATGCTGGTTTATTAATTTAACACTAGGCAATAACTTAATGACCCTTCATAAGAGCTTTATGTAAAGCTTTCACATGTGACTCACAAGATCATTGAATATAATTTAATATAGGCCTAATACCACCAATCACAGGCTGGAAATTGCATGAGGTGTGGTGTTATTTAACTGAAGTACTCATAGTAAAAAAAAAAAACATTAAAATCTTATATTAAGAAGCTGTTCATTCTTATAATAAGAAGCTGTTAATGCTACATGCAATCGAAGTGAGGTCAGTATCATGGTATCATCTGAAACCCTCACAATTATTGCAAGAAAATTGTGAGGGAAAACCAACCTTTCAAAGCATTGGTTTTAATTACCCTCAAACTTTTCATAGTGTTTATGGTTTATAAGCACACGATGTTGTTCGTTATGCTAATGTGCGGTGGTCATGTGTTTTTGAAAGAAGAAATATAAGTAGCCTATAGGCTGTCAAGCAAATCGTTTCTCTTCCTTATCGTGTATGTCAGTCGTGCGCAATAATATAACGAGATAGTACATACAGTAAATGTGAGAGCGAGATTGCTGGAATATTACCGTAAGTGCAACCTGCCCATTGATGACACTAGCATCGTCACGCTGACGCTGTTAGCTTAGTTTATTCGCTCATGCGCACTTGAATTTGTATTCTAGTGCGGATTGATCAACATCCCGCTGTTGACAACGTTTCCAATAATTTATGGCACTTTTTTATGGAATTACTTTTGTTCCAATAATAATGAACGTAAATTTTCAAGAAACTAATGAAAATAAAAATTGAAACTAATGAATCGCAGGCATTTTTTTTTTACTTTGTTTTTAATACACTGCATGTTTTGCTAACTATTCCTCATATTTCTTTTACTGATCTAAACGTACAAATGCGCTTCCAGAGTTTTCATTTACGCTTCTGAAGTTTTCGTTTGCTTCTGAAGTTTTCGTTTACGCTTCTGAAGTTTTCGTTTATGCTTCTGAAGTTTTCGTTTACGCTTCTGAAGTTTTCGTTTGCTTCTGAAGTTTTCGTTTACGCTCCCTGAGTTTTCGTTCGGTGTTCTGACACACATCTCTCGTGGGGGCGGGGCTAGTAGTAGTGTGTTCTCATTGGCTACTGAGTTTTTGATTGACAGCTTCTTGACCTGGAAGTGAAGACGTCAGTGTTGTTTACTTGTGTGGATGTGAGCGCCTGTAAGCGAAGCTTTCTATTTCATTTAGATGATATTAAGTTTATATCTGTATTTATTTACTGCTACACTATATTGTTGCGATGATTTCTTATAGAAGGAATAGTACAGACAAATGATATAATTTGTTATCATCGATATCAGAATACTGGATAGCCTACTCGTGGTAAGTCTGATTTTTTTTATTTTTTATTATTAATTAATGCTAAACTAATACTAATTATAATACAGTACTTGCTTTTTCAGGTGGAGAGGCATTTTAGAGCTCAGTGAGAGCCCATAACATTATACAGCAGTGTCGTCTTGATTTAATTGGTAAGTTAGCCCAATCATTACATGCTTTGTTTATCTAACGTTACATACGGTCACAGTCTTCGATTAGATCATATTTGCTTCGATTAGATCATATTTCCCCCCTGCCACCCTAAACAACATTGGGCTAGAGTACTGTACAGTATCTGTACTGTAGCCTATACAAAAAGTACTGTATCAGACAATGACCGATGCCATTGGACCAGAGCGCTGTCAATCACTGCCCGATTCAACTTTGGCAATGTAAAGCCAATTGCTGATAAATTTGCGATGCAGAGTTTTTAAAAGAGGAGAGACAGGACTTGACCACATCATGAAGTATCACCCTGGGCACAATATTTATTCTGCAAAATGCAACGAAATGCTTTTTCAGTATCCATATTAGAGTAATAATAATGAAAAAAAAAAAAAAACATTTCAAAGAAAAATGTTGAATTTTTAATAGTCTTTAATAATAAACATGTGTCCAAATGCAAAACCTAATACATGCAAGTAATTATGACTGAAAACATCCAGCAACTAGGGAATACACAGCCATGGATAAATGTTTAGGGCTATACAGCCATCTACTGGTTACACAACAGTATTAGAGATGATAAATGGTGCATGACTCGGAGGCAGGGACGTAGCACAAGATCCCGGGCCCTATGTATAGGCAGTCCTGATGGGCTCCCATGTTCCAAATAAAATATATTCCAGACTTTTCAAGGGCCCTCTCTCCCCTTGGGGCCCTGGTAATCAGTACTGGTTTTACCCCCGGTCCGACGCCCCTGCTCGGAGGTAAATATTTAGTACTGTAAAATCCCTTAAAACATTTATATGATTTGTTTGAAATAATTATTTTAAGTCTGCAACTTGTTACTGCATGTGGGAGTTCAAAGCAGTTTGTATTGTTAGATTATAATACATTTCCTTTCTCATTTTCCAGGGAGTTGAGCAACTTTTCCATAAACAAAATTCTGATGCTGACACAGAGGATGGAGTGATAATACGGTCTTTTGCCATCCAAGGCCCAAGGCTGTGGAACGCACTTCAACCTCAACTACGAAGTATTACTTGGCTGAGTACTTTTGAAACGCAGTTGAAAACACACTTATTTAGACAAGCTTTTAACATGTAGTTTCCGTCCCGATTCAATTGCTTATTATGTACACTTATGTTTTTATTTATTGCTGTCCATTGATGTTTTTACTGGAAAGCGCCTTGTGCACCTTTTGGCTGTTGTAAGGCGCTCTACAAATAAAATTTGATTGATTGATTGAATACCAGAGATCAACTGTCTCCATCAGACAATAATGTTACTTTGTTCAGACATATCACCTTTGAATGACTAGGATCCTGATCTTCAGACACCTGATGTATTTTATTTTAATATTATAAAATAGCAAATATTTTAATTTCTTTGGAGCTCTTAAAACAAACACAGCACACAAGAGGTTGCAGTTTATTCTTATTAGTCTCTGCTGATCATGGATTAGCATACCAACAGCATATGAATGGGATAGTTCACCCAAAAATAAAATTCTCACTTATTTTACTCGCCCTCATGCTGTCCAAGATGCATTTTACTTTCTTTCTACAGATAAATACGAATTAAAATTTTAAGGAAAGTAATCCATCTCTGCGAGTCCTAAAGATGCTTTAAAAACAAACCACACACAGTGAGCGTGATGTCCATGCGACCTCAGTGGATGAATCAATGCCTTCTGAAGTGAAACAATAGGATAAGAAAAATACTATTAATGTAAACTGTTTAAACTAATAAAAATCACTTCCGACCAACTGTCATACATGGGTTACAATCCACTTGTGTTATATGGACTCACAGAGATGGATTATTTCCTTAAAAATCTTTGTAATTATGCATTTTGTATGTATATTATGAGAATACTGTGCATTACATGTATAGTATGCAGTTAATGTTTTGTGGATTCTGGTCTTTCCTGTCACAACATAATTGCATCCAAGACTTTCACTTTGATACTTGTGTATATGCTGTAGTGACAATAAAGAATGTAAATTTATTTGATTTTTTATTTAAATTCATTTAACTGATTTTATAAATCATAATTGAACCTGTTGATGATTGTTCAAATATATTTAGAATTTTAAATGTTAGAAGATAATATTAACTAAATGAAATAAATAAAATTATCAGCATGATTAAAAAATGGCAACAAAAATATTCTTTGTGTGAAATATGTAATGAAATGCCCTTTGAGGTCTGTGTCATCCGACAGCAAGCCACGGTTGTAATTTTCATATAGTTTAAATTCCTCTTATTTAAGTGATCATACATTTTGATGGTGTTAATGCATATGGTAACAGTGAGAAATTTGATGGCCATGCTAACCTTGATTACCTGGTTGAAGTGAAACTTTCTTGACGGCTGAATATATCACACACGTATACTAGTAGGCTATTCTCTTTATATTGTAATAGCACAACCTAATCAGAGCCTAACATGCAAAAGAATCATCAGGAATAAATAAATATTCTCCTAAAACATTGGACACAATATTTTAAGTAGGCATATACAGTAGGCCTACTTTGATGTACAATTACCCCTGAATAGACTGAAGAGATCTTGTCGGTACACGATCCGTTCCACCTGCACGAACCGTTTCACGCATGCGTAGTAGACGCAGGAGAAAACGCACATGCGCAAATGATAATTCTGTTTTGCGACGCTGATTTTGATTTACGATGCTGCACGATCTGTTCCACGCATGCGCATATTTTGTGTGTGTGTGTGTGTGTGTGTGAGAGAGAGAGAGTGTGAGAGTGAGTGTGTGTGAGAGAGAGTGTGTGTGTGTGTGTGTGAGAGAGCGAGAGAGTGTGTGTGTGAGAGAGAGAGAGTGTGTGTGTGTGTGTGTGTGAGTTTTTACTGCTAAATAAAGATACTCAGTGTGTACTTCACTACTGTCCCACCGCTGGTCTCATGTCACTTCTGTGTGCACACATGCTTCTTTCAAGTAATTTCCATTGTCAGTTTGAAATACTCTATAACGTTTCCCCAAACTTGTTTCTTTCTTCATGTAAGTGCAGATAGTCTAGGCAGAAATGCATATTATGTCCCTTATTGTCTTCTGTAAACAAAATTGAAGGGATTATTTTCCTCATTTAGATTGTATAGATATATATTAGCTTATATAGACGACCCATACTAATACAAAATTACTTTAACTTAAAAGTTAACTAATATTAGCAGCTTTTAATAAAAAAAAAACGACACAAACCGTCTTTGACAATCCTACCTCAGACCAAAACACGGCAAGTTAAGTAAATTAAGCCTAATACCATACAGCAAAGGAGAGTATGGAGGAAACAGATCATGCATGTTCATGTAACAACTCACAACTCCTTTATAATTTTGGATTGGCAACCACGTAAACACATCGTAATGCATAGCGTAAACTACATTTAAAAGCATAAAAACAGACCCGCTGTGAAATGTTAAACACATTACAACTAACGTTACACAAATATGCCGCAAATTGTGCCGCCTGGCCGTCAAGTGTTTCATCGCATGCGTGGTACCGATAGTGTAGGAATACCGTGACGTTTTCTACTATGTAATTACGCGCATGCGTGAAATGGTTCGTGCAGGTGGAACGGATCGTGTACCGACAGATCTCTTGCGCACCTAAAAGCTTCTGTTGACAAAGTAGTAGCAGCAGCAGGTAAATACAGATAAAATTCAAAAACAAACATAACTTAATATCACTCAAATGAAATAGAAAGCTGCGCTTACAGACGCTCACATCCACACAAGTAAACAACACTGACGTCTTCACTTCCAGGTCAAGAAGCTGTCAATCAAAAACTCAGTAGCCAATGAGAACACACTGCTACTAGCCCCGCCCCCACGAGAGATGAGTGTCAGAACACCGAACGAAAACTCAGGGAGCGTAAACGAAAACTTCAGAAGCGTAAATGAAAACTCTGGAAGCGCATTTGTAAGTTTAGATCAGTAAAAGAAATATGAGGAATAGTTAGCAAAACATGCAGTGTATTAAAAACAAAGTAAAAAAAATTGCTTGCGATTCATTCTTTTTCAGTTTCAAAGATATTTTATTCAATTTCAATTTCAATTTTCATTAGTTTCTTGAAAAGTTTCGTTCATTATTATTGGAACAAAAGTAATTCCATACTTTTTCATTGGGGAATATTAGTTCCTGAATAACATTAGAGTTAAAAACATCTTCAACATTCATATCGCCCAAAATGTCCAATACAATTCTTCATACTTTTAATTTAAGTTGTATTTTACAATGGATGTGATAACTTCACTTTTGAAATTGTATAACATTTTGGAAACCGCGCTGATGGTAACCATCAGCACACAACTAAAAATATTATTTTGTAAACATCCTCGTGTTCATGGTTTATGAGGTACATCCACATATGAAGCAGTGTGAATTTCTACGAGGCAAAAGTCCACCTGTGCTCATCTTTATAGCCAATAAAACTGCATGAGATAAGCGTCCGTCTCAAAGGTAAAGATTGAAGTCTATTTTCACACATTAGCTATCGCTCACTAATGCCTGATGGGAATTTGATTCAGTCAGAACAAAGGGAGTCGTCTTCGATATTCCTTTATTGATCCATCATCTAACAAAAAAAAATGGATTTTAGGCCTAAAGAATCTTCTGCTGTTTTCTTTCTCCTGGTTATTTTCACACTCAGCAAGTTCAGTGAAGCACAAAGTAAGTGATGAACATTTTTAACTGAAAAATATGACATAATCAGATCTTTTGTATAATATAAAACAGTTAAAAACATAAAAATCACCAGTTATTTGAGAGACGACAATTACACTGCGGAAAAACATGTAGGTTTAGGATCAGATATGAAGATTATTTCCAAAACTGGAATGAAGACTCTTCTTGTTAATAAAGAAAATGTTAGGCTAATATTTCAAGTTGTAAGAATTAGTTTCAAGCTGTGCTAGTTATGGTTAATTGAACATCAAGGCAATTTTGTTTTTTAAGAACAAGACTTGATTCAGGAAATTTGCCGATTTTATTATAACACTTTATATATGAGTGATCAACTTATAGCATCAATCATAAATCTTTTACACATTTTAATAACAGTAATGATGTTTTATCTGCATATGTGTTACTATGGATACATTTAAAAATGCTTAGCAAATTCTTAAACTAAAATTGTGGTCTTAATTCAAACAGTAGCCTAATCCAACTTTACATCTTGTCTACTCCTATTATAGACACAATTTGAAAAGTTATTTCATACTAAGTATACTACAACTTAATTTACTGACATCGCTTGAGACTAACTGATATAAATATTAGAATTAAACTTTAATTGGAGTACTTCTTTATTGCACAATACACATTTCTTAATAGTAAGCCTCAAATTTGTTTTAATATCACTATTAGTAAGGACAGTGTGATTTCTGTATAATATCAGTCTTTAAATGCAAGATATTTAAAGTGTACCTAAAGCATACTAGTTCCGCTTTAGCACAATCAAATAAACTTTTAGTTGGACTTCAACACTATTTCCGGATAACTGAAGTAGGCTACATTAAGTACAAAATTAGTTCCAATTTAGCTGACTATAAGTATACCAATTTAGTAGACCAAAAGTACAATTGCAGGTATAAATATGTATTTGTAGTATACGTAGCATACAGTAAATGTATTTCAAATACATTGTAGTATATTTATTTTTCACTAGGCTATTCATGACTATTAATTCTGAATTTCCTTTTCTCTGAATGGTACAGGCCTTTGCTCGGCAGGTCCTGTAAGTTTTATTAAGGAAAACAACCCTGTTAATGCCATAGTTACACCAATCACCGTTGAGGACGGTGTGGCGGTCAGAATCACTAGTCAAGTTCCAGAGGGTCTCTTCAGCCTTGACGGAAACAATCTCATTGCTGTTACTGTGCTGGACTTTGAGGTTAATATGAAGAGTCTGTTGTTGTGTTCCACCATTACACTCTAAATGTATCATTTACAATGCTTGTTTTCAGGGGTGTAAAGTACAAAAGTACGTACTATTCAAATCACCTTTTATACCTTTTTAACAGCCAGTGAAATACTTTTCATTTAAAAATGTACTTAATTCTCATGAAGAAATGTCTTTGCACTCACCGGAACCAGAGTCTTTGAGCTAAACTGTTGTGTTTTGGTTGTTTTCTCACTTAAAGTGCCCCAATTATGCTATTTTAAAGTTTCCTAATTTTGTTTCGGAGTACAACAGGTTTTCATCCATCAAAAGTCTCATTTTCTCATAATATTCTCAGGCATTATGCTACCTGTGTCCTCATTTACGTATGTATGACATTTAAAAGGAACCAATTTGCTTAAAATACTCAAATTAACAGACCTTTTGTGTTATATCATTTTCGTAGACATTTGACAAAGACAAACCTCATGAGGTGCGTGTTGAGTGTACAAAAGTTGATTCTCCTCCTGTAAGTAATGGTGTTTTATTTAAATTAACCTAGAAAATTCCTTCTTTCAAATGTTTGCTCTTGAAGTAAACTCCCGCATGTCAAATCTGTATCTTGTAGACTACACTGGTTCTGAAAATAATCGTTGAGGATGTGAATGATAATCCACCAGCGTTTGCAGAGAGTCAGTACTCACTAAACGTCGATGAGGTACAATGTCACGATCCTGTTATACATCCTTTGCTGATGAACTTTTAATGCTGCCTTTGTTGTACAATTTACTTTAATCATGTTTTTTTGTATCTGCTTTTATCTCCTGACCCTTTTTAAAATCTAAAACCTTTTAATGATTTTTGTAGCTATTAAAATTGGATACCAGTGTTGGCCTAATCACAGCAACCGATCCTGATGAAACTGATAGACTTTACTACCGTCTGGATTCTCCTGAGGTACGCAACACAAATCCCAAAGAATGTGTAGTGTTTGTATAGATTGTATTTCATTGGTTCCAAATTATTATTGAAATTCCACTAGGAGTCTTTGTTACGGTCAAATCTGTCTAGTCAAAACCGAGCGATTCTCTTTGTTCTCTCTCAGGGAGAATTCGGCCTCCAGGCTGATTTCAATCCCAACATTCTGGTGAAAAAACTCCTGGATTACGACAAAGTTAAAAAAATCACAATGACGCTATATGCCCAGGTGAGTTGGTTTGACCTAGGTTTAATTTCCAAAGATGCTTGTTTTTGTACAAACAAATTTCATTTGATGATATTTCAGGACACGCAGATTGGATCTACAGCAGAAGTCTCCCACACCGCCTCAACCACCATTGAGGTCAATATCGTAGACATTGACAATCGTCCACCGTGGTTCCAGCCCTGTACAGAAATAGATTTTGCCACAAGCAAAGTGTGCATGAACTCTGGTTATGAAGGGACAGTCAACTTAAATGAGCAAGAGGTGGGGATCAGTGAGTTTCTCAAGGGCAATTCAAACTGCCCCAACAAACACCAACACTTCACACTTTATAAAGTTGGAAACTTTATACAAAAAAGTCAATATTCATTGGGGCATTGTGATTTAGCCTAAAGGGGTGGACTGATCTTGAGTTACAGCGTCAGATGAGCATATGAATGTTTTTGTACACCACAGGCAGGACCTTTGTCCTTGAAGCCAGGTCCAGTCATGGCCATTGATGGAGACAAAGGCAAGAACGAGGTCATTCGTTACACATTTCTTGAAGGTGAGTTTAAAGTCCTCATGGGTTGAAAAAAATAATGGATGTCACTCCGGGAAGAGTCGACGGGTTTTAATCAGTGAATTTTCTTCGTTCAGACACTGCTGATCCTATATTTCAAATCAACATTGACACCGGGAGCATCACGATGCTGAAACCAGTTGGGGAGGCAGGACCGATTGTTCTTACAGTCATGGTGAGATTAAAAAAATGGTGTTTTTAATGTTACATGCAATCAAAAACTTAATTTAGGAACCACAGTGTATCTTCTGTACACTCGGTTCTTTATTGGCATTAATGGTTCCATGAAGAACCTTTTAAGTTTCTCTAGATTATTCAATTGTTCTTCACACTAAGAGAGAGAGAAAAAAGGTTCAATGTTCACTGAAATGTTCTTTGGGGAACCAAAATGGTTCTTCAATGTAATCACTGGGAAAATCTTTTGGAACCTTTATTTTTAAGATTGCAGTTGCTTTCCAAACCAAATTTCCCTGGTTTCCTTAGGCATACCAGAAGGAGAACCCTGATCAGTTTGCCACCACCACAGTCATCCTGAAGGTGGTGATATCCAGCAATCACCCTCCGAAATTTGTGAAGACAAGTTACGAAGGCTTTATCTCAGAGGACGCAGGTGTGGACAGCCTTGTGCTGGAGAGCAAAACATCCAACAGACCCCTCCGAGTCCAGGCTACCGATGAAGACTTTTCTAATGTAAGAACTCAGAGACAAACAGCATTCTGGTCTGTGCATGTGATGTGATTGGGAAGTTAGTCCAGAATAGATATTAGAAAACACAGAGCATTAATAGTAAAACCTTCTTATGCAAATTCTTGGATTGCATTGAATAGTTTGTAAAAAAAAAAAAAAAAAAGTTACATAAATTTCAAAACACATTTCATTGAATCATTGTCATGTTGCCATTAATTATGGTAAAAAAAAAAAAAGCATTTTATTGAAACATCTCATTCAGTTCAGTTTTCATAAAACCGTTCTAAATTCTTAGACTGAACTGAATAGTTTCTAAAACAATTCTAACAAATTGTTGCACTGAATATTGCATTGTTTGTAAAACTCTCTCATTACTGTTGCATTCATTTAAATGTTTGTTAAACAATTCTTACATATGTTCTTGATTCATAAAACCATTCTCAGTGGCATTGAATTAAATGATTCGTAAAACCACTCTTGACTAAATTGTTGCATTCAATTCGATGTTACAATTTACGTAAGAATGGTTTTCGATTGATTTACACACGTTTTCTGCTCAGGCTTTATTAATGATGCCCAGTGTGGTCATATTTCTGATGTAAACAGCTGGATTTCTGTCTTTGTAGGGCTATAATCCAGACATCAAATTTGAGGTTGTAGACGGTACTGATTTTTCAATTACACCAGAGGGTTTCATACTCATGGCGAAGACGGTTACCCCTGGCACTGTGAATTTACAAGTAAGAACTTAATATTTCATACAATTGACATTTGCTAATCGTTTGTGTGAGATTTGTAATATATATGACTATGATTCAATGTGACTCAGATGAGGGTGTTTGACACAAACAATGATGAATCCAGCACCGCTTCTCTTACGGTTGAGGTCACGCAAGGTAAGACCAGCATGTTATCAAGACAACACCTCATTATAACAGGGATAACTGACCGTGGCTAGCAGGCTGTGGGCTAATCATGGTGCTTCTTGGAGCTCCTGGCTTGTGTGGATATCTCTTTCTAGAGTTCAGCTCAATCCATTGAAGAGAAACATCAATTAATAGTTTAATGCGATTGATTTGGTCCATAAATTGAATTTCAAAGATTCACTTGAATCAGTCAACAGCAAACCTCTTGAATAGATAGTGACACTCTTTTTTCTACAGGGGTTCCCACTACCACACCGGTCACTACTATCATGACTTCGTCCATCATAACAACAGATCAGACCACTGACACACAGCTAACAGCCATCCCCTCCACCGCCACCTCCACCTCTACCTCTCACCCTGGTCCTAACACAACTTTGCCCCCCAGCACAGGTACACTTATGCTAATCTAACTAGCTTTGCTAAATCTTCTATGGCCAGTTGCATAAACTTAAGGAGAGTTCACTCCATGTTACCTCAATTACAAGCGTTCACGTCCTCTTACAACTCGTAATTGCAACTTGTAGAGTTACACTATTTTGAGCTTGTCCACTTTCCACCACTTCCAGAGGAAGTTGAAAACGCATTCGATCGGATTGCTTTCGTAGTGTAAACGCTCATGTGATCGAATGTGTTCAAACAGCCACAGAAGACCGTCTTCTCTCCGTCTACTGATCTAATGAGTAACATTATGAGAAGAGCTCGAGCCAGACGGGATTTAACCTTACCAAGACTACACGTACCAAGCACAATGTTCTCTCTACATTCCTGATTTCTAACACACACTCACAGCGTTCGGCTGGTCTTGTGTCTGTCAGAGCAGAAACTAAAGCTGATGCTCTCTGTGTGTTTTCCGTCGTCTCCGGTCACGTTCATATGTAAACAAGCTTTTTTTTTTCCCATTAGATCGAAAGATCTGAAAAACCCATACATTTACCCACCCATAGACCCTCCCCTTGAAGAAATCAGGACAGAAGGCGTTGAAAATGGACAAAAGAGACGGATTAAAACACCAGGTGTAAACGGGAATCCCTCGTCTACTTGTGATCCGATCGACCAAAACGCATCTTTATAGCAGCTGTAAACAGGGCCTGAGGATGTGAACAGCTCTGAGTAGAACGTCATCTACTCAGTAGATGTAATTACGACATGGCGTGAAAGCAGCATTAGTTCGAACTAGTCTTATTTTTCAAATTCAAATTAGACCTGGGCTATTTACTTTTTTATGTAACTGACTTAAAAGTCTTACATAAGAACAATCTTGTTGTTCTTAGTAAGAACAATTACAATCTTAAAAAAAAAAATGTGATGACTAACTTGTAAGAATTCTAGAAGCATTTTATCCACTGGTGCCATCATATTTGCACATAATAAAACTGATTTAAAATATTCATGAATGTATGCCGGTGCAAATCACATGAAATTTACTGAATCAAGTTTGCATGGTTTATGCTGTTGGACACTTTTGGATGCTGGCTATAAAGGGTGTGCGAAAAAACACATAAAGCATGCAATTCAAAATGATTGAAATTGTGAAATTCCAGCAAAATTAAGCTAAAGCAGTTTGTGTACCATTCTTGAAAAGCAAATGAATGTTTACCGTAATCATGCCATAAGCAGTGTTTCTGTGCTCTTGTGCTCAGGAGGACAGCAGGGGAAAGCAGGAGAGTACAGTGCTGGGGAAATGGCGGCTGTAGGGGCGAGTTTGGCTGTGGTTCTCGTTCTCTGCTTGATTGGCATTGGAGTGATGGCGCACCGCATCAAGGGCCATAACGCAGACTGGAAGAAGCTTTCCGAGGCTAGCATCTTCCGTAGCTCAGTGAGTTTCCATTCTCTTTCATCAAAACACAAAGAAATTTTAGGAATGTTCTAGGTTACGCTCTGTTTAGAATGATTGTTGATTAATGTCATCATTAATGTAAATTGTCATGCTGAATTGTCAGATTGAATAGTAAAATCGAATGTATTCGCATTGAATTGAAACATCTGTAAAACCCATCTTACGTAAAATGTCGTACTGTTTAGTTAGTTGGTCAGAGCATAAACTTTCACACTGAAACAAGCAAAACATTTATAAATACACGATACATGAATACATACATTTTTCTGATTGAATTGAATAGTTGAATAGTCATACAAAATGCAACTCAATTTTTTTAATTCAGTTTAATGTAATTTAAGTTCAAGTTGAAGTGCTTAATTTAAGGCAGCAACTTTTTTTTCCCTGCCACATTGAATCAAATCAGTTGTAAAACCCTTTTTGGTAAATTTTCGGTTTGAATTGTTCTTAAAACCATGCTTACATTTTCAGATTGAATTATAAAAATAGTTCATAAATGTATTGATGTAAATACATGAATCAAATTCTAACATAATTGCATTCAATGTTCATAAAACCATTCTTTGGATGAATCTGAACCGTTCCTAAAGGTATTCTCACATTCAATGTTTCTAAAAAATACTTTGTAGATTCGTAGATTGCTACAAATCAAATCGGTTTTAAAACCCTTTTAACAAGAATTTTTATTTAAATGTTCATAAAAACGCTCTTATGTTATTTTTCAAATTTAATTGAATAGCTTATAAAAGCATTCTCGTAATTTCCTCTCACGTTAATTTTCAGATTCAATTGAATAGTTAATCGACCCATTCTAATTGTCTCATTCCAATGTTCATAAAACCATTCTTTCGTTAATTGTCAGATAGAATTGAACAGTTCGTAGAAGCATTTTCACGTTGATTGTCAAAATAAATGAAATCGTTCACAAACCTATCCTTACATTTTCAGATTGAACTGCAAAAATAGTAAATAAATGTATTCTCATGTAAATTCAATCAAATTCTCATATAATTGGTCACATTCAACGTTCATAAAACTGCAATTGCGTTACATCAAACTTAATGAAGACAATTTTTACGAGCTATTCCGCTGGTTTAGACCAGTTTGAACCGGCTTAAATTCCAATACGAACCGCACTTTCAAATGTAAATATATTTGTAATTTGTTCTAGAGTCTAAATGTTAATGATAGTACTTCTAGAGCATATTTATTATAGTATGTTTTGTTTTCACAGCTTGGTGGGGGTTCAGGTGGTCCTAAGGAGGGTATGCAGTACAGCAACGAGGGCTTCAAGCATGACGGGGATTCTGGAAGTGTGAACTCGAAGTTAGCTGCACACCTGGAGAATAAACTGGAGTCTGGGCTGAGGAGCGGGCCACCACAGGAGAACATGACCCGCAGCGCCGCCCCCGTTCCCCACACCAGCACCAGTACTCCACCCGACTCCAGCAGCCTGGCTGATTCAGAAACCATCGACGGCGAGAAGGAAGTCAAACCAATCCTGACCAAAGAGCGGCGCACTGAGGAGGGCTACAAAGCGGTGTGGTTTAAGCAAGACATCGACCCCAACACCAAAGAGGACGTGGTCATCATTCCCGACACTGGTGAGCCGGAGGGAGACCAGGAGGAAGATGACGACAGCGAGGATGAGGACAACCTAAGGACTGACATGGATTCGGAAGATGAGGAAATTTGACATGGATGCTTTCCTTTTTCATATTCCTTCCTGTTAATAAGTCTGTAAATATGCTCCACAAAATGAACATAATTTTCAGTATCTAGCAAAACGAAGTCAACATGAAATCAAAACAGACCCTGTTTGATTTATATATATATATATATATATATGCACACATATTTTATATTTACAAACTTTTATGTAAGATGCGTTTAATCGCGATTCATCGATTTGACAGCACTATATGTTCCTGTTTTTTTGTGTGAATGATTCATCAGTGCACATTATTCTGAAGAAAGTAATAACTTAATATCAATCAGAAATACATTGAATTATTGAAGTAAAATGGGGTGTGAACCATTTCATGTACTCTCATGTAACTCTCATTAGAGTATTAGTAGACTGATAGGTTAAGGCTGGGGTTAGTAGAATAAGTTGTTGTACTTGTAAAGTTACTTATAGTCAGTAGAAGGTCTGTTATTGAGCATCAGAATAAAGTGTTAGCAGATATTAAGCAGGCAGTCTACTAATGCTCTAGTTGACATGTAATTGCAAAGTTGTTTATAATTAGTAGAATGTCTACTAAAAAGTTTTTTTTCTTTCACTGTAAATTGATGTTAGTAAAAAAATAATAATAGAATAAACTCTACAATAAACTCTACAATATTTACTTACAGCCAGAGTCATTTGTCATTTTTACACCACAGGTATTACCAAATGCCAAATAATGAGTTTATCTTTGGTTGACTGCACTGGCGAAAGCATTTATGAATTCACTACACTGATAATCAAATCTGTGGCCTGGTGGCGAGACAGATGCTATAACAACATTTTGACGTAAACTGTGTTTTATTTGTGTGTTTGTGACATTGCAGTGGACTGCTGCCCTTTCACATTACACTGATCATAAATTGTTATATAATAACTTAGATAAGCTTTAATGATTAACTTGAGAACTGTCACCGCTGATGCGCCTGTAAATGCTGTATTGTTAGTTTGCATGCCGTTATATAATCTATGCGTCAAACAAACACACTGAAACAGATCTATACAAGTTAATCTGACAAAATATCTCAAGTGTTGTTCTTTTTTTGGACCAATTCGTTTTCGTATTGCACTGGTTAATTAGATCTCAGACCAATGAAAGAGAATAAGAGGCTCAACTTGATTGTTCACTCACTGATAGTTATATCCCAAAATGAGCCTTGTTTTGGATGTACCATAGTGATACCATAGTATAGTTTGAAGTACAATGGTAATAGTAAGTTTTTGTGAGGGAGAAGATCCATCTTAAGGGACAACTGTCTCAAAACAAAGAACAAAAGCTCATCTGATAAAAAAAAGTGATGAGAAAGAAAATACTTCAAGGACGAACTGTATTTAAATTGCCTTGACAGTAAGAATGCGCTAGGGTTTAATTAATAGTATAAAGGGTTATGTTGCGTTGACGGCATGTCAATTAACGAGATGACAACACAACGTTCTACTCTGAGTTGAATTATGCATTTCTATGGCAACACTATCAACCGTGCAGTCAGGTGGTACAAGTCAGAGCTCTCAGAACATGTGTAGATACGAGTTCTGCGAGGACATGAACGCTTTTTACAAGTCGGAATCTTACGGTAATTCCGACATGGAATGGAGGTAGGCCTATATATGCATTTTACATTTAACTAAAATCGTAAACAGTTTTGTTAACTGAAATGAGAAAAAAAAAAAAAAAAAAAAAAAAAAAAAAAAAAAAACTAAACTTTATTTCAGCTAGCTGCCAAAACAACAGTTTTCTTCTGTGGTGAATCCGATAATTTGCAATCCTTAAAGGGTTAGTTCACCCAAAAATGAAAATTCTGTCAGTAATTACTCACCCCCATGTTGTTCCAACCGTGCCAACCCCATAAGAGTTTCGTTCATCTTCGGAACACAAATTAAGATATTTTTGATTAAATCTGAAAGCTGTCTCACTCCATAGGCTTTTATGTTATTGAAACTTGCCGGCCCAGAAAGGTTAGCAAAAACATCGTTAAAATAATCCAAGTGACTACAGTGGCTCAATCTTAAATTTATCAAGCGACGAGAATACTTTTTGTGTGCAAAAAAAATAGCGACTTTATTCAACTATTCATTTTCTTCTCTGTGGGCCTCAGAGTGAGTTCACATATAGAGGGAATGCATTAACGTCACTTCCCTGCCGGAACACGCCCCCCTCAGCGGGACTGAGTGGCAGAAGAGCTGCTGCGTGGCTGGAGTTAATAGGGGAAACTGCGAAAACGCGAGTAAAACAAACTATTATCAGTTTAAACTAAAAGTTGGACTCGATATAATGTTCCTTACAACTTAACAAAGATCCAGTGATCCATGGATATTGACATGCAGCCAGGAATCGTGTTTCCTGACATTTATTTGTGCCTGATTTCGACGCCGGGGAAATAAATTAAGAAAATTTGCCTGTAAACGTTTTATATTAATATAGATAGGTCTAAATCCGAGTGATCACTTACATTAATGTTATACTGTATATCATCATATCGTCCAGCCCTAAAACTTGTATAGTTTTTTGTCAGTGTTTATTTAAAAACATCCAATTATGCAGAATATAGGCTGTTCTGTAGCTTTTTGCAGTCTGTAAAAATATACAGTACCTCTGATTTCGGGTCAAATCTAGTTGTACAGTCAATCGCAAAGCTCTTTGCCGTTTTAGATGTGTTTTGTGTGTTTTTCACGGCATTCACGCTGAAAACAAATGCTGCCGCTCAGTCTTTTTGCCACTTGTGGGCGTGACCGCATTCACTCCGGCCGATGGTGACGTCATGCGCATACCCTCTATTGTAACAGCGCAGCGCTTCTGTGTTGTACGTCAGAACGTAAGCTCACTATTGGCCGATGCTGGTCATGTGTGTGATGTGTGTGAAAAAAAATCCAGTCAAATGCAATGAACAATTTTTATTTATATATTCTCTTACCGGTTCAATGTTGCAAGGACTCCTGAGTGACAGGAGGTCATTTTTGTCACTGTAGGTTTTTCTTGTGTTTCTATGAAAAGAGAGAAGCCACAACTTACAAGAATAGACTGCTGAGAATGTATGTTTCCACAAAAACCAGTGAAATATACAAAAATATAATGTGACCAATCAAAATTGGTATTCCAGAGAGACATTTAATTATTCAGAGCATTACATAAGAGCTTTCAATGAAGATTAAAGTAGACAGCATGTCTTATTGTGAACTCAATCTTGCACTGCACTTGCAAAAAACATCTCGATTAGATTCCAGTTTAAATGGAAGCAAGTTCGTGAGGTTCACGTTATAAAATGTATTCTTACGAACTTTAAGAAGCTGAATGAGCGCTCACATATCTTAAGAAACAATGTGTCACATCTTTGGTAGATAAAAGCTCATTCACTCTTGCAGTTTTGGGTCAATCTGACCTGCTTTTATTAAAGGCCCTTCAGAGAATGAATGACAGCGGATTTGGAACCAAGACAAAAGGTCAATAAACCTCTGAAAAAATAACAAGCTGGGGGAAAAGATGTGTGTTTGGCATGAAAGATCTAACATTGCCCATTTGATGCGGTTTTATTCTGGAGAGTAAGAAAGGCTCCATAATTGTTTCATTGTCCGGGTCTTGACATGTCCGGTGGACTGCTTTGGGCTTTCAATGGCACTTTACAAGCAAAATCAAGGGTGTATCCTGGCAACTGGGGATTTTAAACAGCTTTAAAACTTGGGGAAAGAATATATATTGGGGTAAAGCTACTGAACTTCGGAGTGATGGGAGCATGCAAACGGCAAGACTGAGCTACCGAACGGCACATTTAAAAATGAAACGGATGCAGATCTAAAGAGGTGAGTGTGTTTGTTATATTACTCCAATGGAACTCAATTTATTCAGTTGATGCTAATTTAATAGGGTGAGCTGGAAATTCTCTGCTGGACTGATGGTTTCTCTGAAATCAAATCAAGTTTTCATATGGTTTATTGAAGTACAGGACACATAAAAGCTCTTGCATTATGACTTTTGAAACCAATTCAAGGACATGAAGAATGTTTTATTACGCTTTTCAGCTTATAAAATTTAATAATGTACTTTGTTGTTTCTTCTGTGGATATACACTGTCCGGCCAAAAAAAAAGTCGCTGTTTGGATTTAAATAGACAAATGCTTAAGATTGGATCATTATTGCAGTGATTATTATGTTTCTAGCATGTTATATGTTTGGCAACAGTTCTTCTATCCCTAATTAATGGAGTGTGTAGCTTTTAATTTCAAAAACAACCATGTAGGAAGACACATCATGGTCATATTCCAGGACGACAATGTCAAGATTCATCAGGCTCAGATTGGGAAAGAATGGTTGTGAGGAGCATGAAGAATCATTTTCACACATGAATCGTCTCCTCTGAGTCCAGATCTTAAATTCACTGAAAGTCTTTGGGATGTGCTGGAGGAGACTCTACAGAGCGCTGGACTCTTGCATTATCAATACAAGATCTTGACCAAAAACTGATGCTCCTCTTGATGGAAATAAATGTTGCGAAGTTATTTCCATCAAGAGGAGCATCAAATTTTGGTCAAGATATTGACAATGCAAGACTCAATAGAACCGGGCAACTCTAGCAATGTGGTCTGTAAAATTTAACTGATCATCGGGGTTTCTGACTGTCCTTGATGGAGTTATGGATGATGAACCTAGCTGAATGGAGAAGTTGTGATGAAGCGTTGGATTGGCTGAGACCACAACCAGCACCACACAAGGTTGAGTTGAAGGTGGTGGTCCTTCATCCAGCAAGAAATGTCTGTCAGTCAGGCCTAGATGCAAGCAGCTACTGTCGGATCCTCTGGCTGGAAAGGTAGAGTTGTGTGTCGTCAGCATAACAGTGATAGGAAAAAACATGTTTGAGAATGACAGATCCTAGTGACGACATGCAGATGGAGAAGAGAAGTGGTCCAAGCACTGAGCCCTGAGGCACCCAAGTAGCTAAATATATTTCCACTTAGACACCTCACCCCTCCACGACACCCTAAAGGACCTGAGAGGTAAGACTTAAACCACTGGAGTGTGGTTTTGAAGATTCCCTTTGTCATTAGGGTTTTACAAAAGGATCTTGTGGTTAACTGTGTCAAAAGACAGATTCAGAAAGATGAGTACTGAGGATTTGGAAGCTGCTCTTGCCAGTCTCAGAGCTTCAATAACCGAGAGCAGGGCAGTCTCAGTTGAGTGGTCGCTTTTGTTATCCAGGAGGTTGTTCTGTGTGAGAAAGGTAGAGAAAGCCAGAATGGTCTCACATTAAACTCAAACAAACGGGGAGACATTCTTCAGCTACTCATTAACTGTTTGAAGCCATTAACATTGAGTGGAACAACACTGACTCTTCTTCCTGTAAAAATGCAGTCTGCAATTTTACCCACAAGGCTTTAACATTTAAAGAAAACAAAGGGGAAGTCTATTCAGTGCTAAGTTACTTTATCTACAGTATTTGTGCAATTCTTGCTAATTTCCTGCCCAGTGATTTGCAATTAAAATGGTTAAGACCATTAAAAGACCACTAAATATACCGTATCCTTTGAAGAGAGAAGATCTCCAGAATGCACCACAACAAGCTCTGTTGACAAAATATATCCAAGATGGCGGATAAAACTTAGAGAAATGTTGATATCATTCAATGCATAGTATAAATTAATATAGTTAAAAAAAGCATAGTTTACACAAAAATCATGCCATTTAATTTTATAGTTAAGACTATTACATCATCAGCTTAGCAACATGCTAACAGCAAACTAGTGCAATGTATACAGTGCAGTTTCCAATATTTTAAGATACTTTAATATATATTTAGGTGCATCTGTAGATGAGTTGATGATGGAGCAGCTCATGGAGAGTACGGTAAACATCGCCGCTGCAGTGCAGGGAACGTTACTGGTGCTGACGGGAACGTTACTGCTGATTCTGCTGCACAGAATATTTAGAGCCAAGAACTGGAAGAACCAATCAGCAGTCCCAGGTGAGTTAAAACCAATTAGATTCACTGGGAGCAACCTACCAACTGGTTCCACTAGGTGTGATGTGCTTGGTGTTTGTCAGGTCCTGGCTGGTGGTTGGGTCTCGGCCCGGTTCTGAGCTACAGTAGGTTCCTGTGGATGGGGATTGGCACTGCATGCAACTACTACAACGAAAAATATGGCAGCATTGCTCGGGTTTGGATCAACGGAGAAGAGACCGTTATACTTAGCAAGCAAGTTCTCAAAATCTCATCTGTCTAACAAATTATTGCAGATTTAGACTCTTCATATAGCCTATATTTTGCATTAGATATTGATTGCTTTCATTAAAAGAAGTCCTGTCCAGATCTGAACTGGTCATGAAATTTGTTGTTCATTTCATAATTAAAAAAACTGCTCAAGAGCGCACCCTATGGGGCAGACAAATAGTTTTCTGGTACAGTCTGCTACTCCAGTCCATAATGCCCAATTACGTCACTAAGTGTTGACTCAAATGAGGAGTGCAATGCATGAGGGCACAATTTTGGATGGGGTCAAATTTTAGTGTAAAAAAACTAAAACTGTTTCAGGTCCTCCGCCGTGTATCATGTTCTGAAGAGCAATAATTACATCGGGAGGTTTGCCAGTACTAAAGGTCTGCAGTGCATTGGCATGTTTGAACAAGGCATCATCTTCAACAGCAACATCACACTGTGGAAGAAAGTGAGAACATATTTCACCAAAGGTGGGTGTTATTCACTGGTCTTGGATTAGTTCCTACAGAGAATCATGCAGAATCTATTGTTTATGTATTTGTGTAGCTCTTACAGGTCCAGGTCTCCAGAAGTCAGTAGATGTGTGTGTCAGCGCCACCAACAAACAGCTTGACGTTCTGCAGGAGTTCACGGACTGCTCAGGACACGTGGACGTGCTCAATCTTCTGCGCTGTATTGTGGTGGACGTTTCCAATAGACTCTTCCTAAAAATCCCACTGAGCGGTCAGCCTCCAATAAAAGCATTTGATGATTATTATTATTCTTTCGATCTGATTGGTCTATTATATCTATTACCAGAGGAGAAGGCTGTAAAACCCTTGATTATGATGTGAAATTAAATAACCTTGATACTTAAGATCAATATGGATAACCTTAGAAAGTTATAGATTTTAATATTTCACAGTACACTCTTAAAATTATTTTTTTTTATTAGCATCTATGGTTCCATTAACAGCCTTTAACGTCCATCAAATCTTTCCATTCCTCTAAAGAACCTTTTGAGTATTAAAATGTTCTTCACACTATAAGGCAAGACGGTTCTTTTAAGAAGGTCCATTGAAAGGTTCTTTGGGGAAACAAAAATGGTTTTTTTATGGCATCACTGAGAAAAAAAAGCATTATTGGAAGGATTATTTAAAGAATGTAAGATCACTGACTTCTCTCTTTATACGTGTTCAATGCAGAGAAAGACTTGCTGATAAAGATCCATCGGTATTTCAGTACCTGGCAGACAGTTCTCATACAGCCAGATGTTTTCTTCAGACTGGACTTTGTGTACAAAAAACACCACCTGGCAGCGTGAGTCCACCTCAGACTTAACTAAATTTATCCTTTGTATATGCTGTGTCAAGGTTTTTTTATAACCAAAAACAACCATTTCACACTCTCTCTCTGACCTGTAGAAGTGACCTTTTGCAATTGTTGCTACTGCACCTTTAAGGATTATGCAAATAATCTCTACTTTGATTGCTGGAGATTTTTCTATGTGAAATGAGCGAAAACAATTACTTACAGCTTGTGGGTTTGCTGTTGGGTCCATATTGGCACTGCTCAGATTTTTGTAGATCACGGGTTCTCAACTCTGGCCCTCGAGATCCATTTTCCTGCAGAGTTTTGCTCCAAACCTAATCAAACAAACCTTAACAAGCTAATCAAGGTCTTCAGGATTACTAGAAAGTTACAGGTAGAAGAGTTTGATCAAGGTTAGTGCTAAACTGAGCAGGAAAGTGGACCTCGAGGACCAGATTTGAGAACCCCTGATGTAGATCGTAGTTTGAACGAATGGTCATTTTCGACAAGTGAATTTTACATTTACATTTAGTCATTTAGCTGACGCTTTTATCCAAAGCGACTTACAATTGCTATATATGTCAGAGGTCGCACGCCTCTGGAGCAACTAGGGGTTAAGTGTCTTGCTCAGGGACACATTGGTGTCTCACAGTGGATTCGAACCCGGGTCTCTCACACCAAAGGCATGTGTCTTATCCACTGCGCCATCACCACCCGTGTTTTACAGTTACAAGGTCCTGTGAGCAATTTTTTGCATGTATTCTGGTAACAGCAAAAAAGTTATTTTATCAAGAATTTTGCACATTTGAACATGATTTGGAGGCCATTTTGAAAAAGGGGATGTGGTTGAAAGGATTGTGTGGTCTAATTTGGTGGCAGAAATTCAGAAATCACTAAAAGCACCATGAAATCTTTATGCAATACTTTTATTTTTAAAAATATATAGATTAATCTTCTTTTTTTTCATGCATCCCCTTTAAGAAGTATTTTCTTACAGAAAAGAGCTGCAGGATGAAATGGAAAAGCTTGTGGAGCAGAAGCGACAGGCCATCAATAACACGGAGAAGCTGGATGAGTCGGACTTCGCAACGGAGCTTATATTTGCTCAGGTGTGTTCACCAACACGTACTCTTCATTTATGTACCATCTCTTACATTAAAGCAACAGAACGTGTTAACTGTGTCTGTAGAACCACGGCGAGCTGTGTGCGGATGACGTGAGGCAGTGTGTGCTGGAGATGGTGATCGCCGCTCCAGACACGCTCTCCATCAGTCTGTTCTTCATGCTTCTGCTACTGAAGCAGAACTCCGCCGTGGAAGAGCAGATAGTACAGGAGATACGGTCTCAGATAGGTACAGTAAACCTTTCAACCTAATGCAGGTTTAAGCTGGTCAACATGGTGATTGCAACATGGTAGCTAGGCCCAAGATGGTCTACCATGTCAGTCTTGGCCCCAACAGCTAGTAGTCCAATCTAGACCAATTGGACCAGCTAGGAACCATCAGAAACTGTTTTAACTGGATTTTCCATAAGTGATACTTTGTGCATGATAAAAGATGTACATCACTATAACTCGTCTTTCTTGTCCTCTCAGGTGAGCGGGACGTACAGTCGGCCGACCTGCAGAACCTGAACGTACTAGAGCGCTTCATCAAGGAGTCTCTGAGGTTCCATCCGGTGGTGGACTTCATCATGAGACGGGCTCTGGAGGATGACCACATCGATGGCTACCGGGTGGCAAAGGGGACAAACCTCATCCTGAACATCGGACGCATGCACAAGTCCGAGTTCTTCAAAAAACCCAATGAATTCAACTTGGAGAACTTTGAGAACAGCGTAAGTACTGGGAGAATCAGATGTTTAAGATCAAATAAGATCATACAGAAAGGGTTTTTTTCTGCATAAATTGGTGCATTTGTAGATTTTATACCAATTATTCACATTCTTTCACAATTATCCAAATATGCTGTACATTTTTCCAGTAACAGAGTGAACAATACTGATCTGTGAAACCAGGAAATAAGCATATTCTGGAGGGAAAGTGAAAATATAAGTGAAATCTCAAATATCCTTCAAAAACTTACCATGGTATTACAATGTTTTTTGACTATCTATTTTTTTAGTTTTGCCTTGGCAACTAGCTCAAATAAAACAAGTTTAAGTTGCTTTATATTTTATTTGACTTCAGTTAACAAATGTTTTATTTTAAGTAATGAAAATGTTTTTTTTTTATTGTTTTAGTTTTCGTTAATGATAATAACCCTGAGACATACCATGGCAATAATATGGTATTATTTGAACGACGTACCTTTTGATACCATGTAAATGGCCTTACATATGAATGCAGTCATCATATAGGTTTTTTTTTATAAATATGTACTATGGTGATACCTTATAGTTTTCCTTAAAGTAAATACCTTTATATATGAAAATGGTTATTACCATATAATACCATTACTTAACTATGGTACCATTACTCTACTTCTCTCTCAGGTTCCCAGTCGTTACTTCCAGCCGTTCGGCTGCGGCCCGCGGGCCTGCGTTGGGAAGCACATAGCCATGGCTATGACGAAGGCCATCCTGGTGACTCTGTTGTCGAGGTTCACGGTTTGTCCTCGTCACGGCTGCACCATCAGCACCATCAAACAGACCAACAACCTCTCCATGCAGCCCGTAGAAGAGGATCCCGACTGCCTGGCCATGCGCTTCATCCCACGAGCTCAGAACATCAGCGGAGAAACAACGGACAGCCAAACCTGAAAGCGACAGATGCAAATCACATACCAGTGTCATTTTTTCCATTTACTATTTTGATATACCGAAGAAAAAAAGTAATTTCCTTTTACCTAAAAGCTTTACACTGGGTCGTCACATTAAGATCAGGTTACTATTTTTTTTAGGCAATTCAACTTAATAAACACAAACTTCAGTTGAACTTACCTCAAACGTAATGTCGCAAAACAAGTAGGCCTGTGGTAACATCACACACAGGTAATATATGGATGTCAACATAGACATAATGACTTTGTGCACCTTTAAAGTGTTCTAGCTAGTTTAAAAAAGCAAACACAAGAAAAGTAAATTGGCAATGGCAAAGGCAACAAAACCATTTGAATGATCCGTTTTATCATGTGTACTGATCTTTACATTGTACTAACCTACTGTAGAGAACTTTAACACATATGTGTGTTAAGTGATTATAGGAAATAGTTCTAGTACCTTATTTACTGTAATAAATGTATAGTCTGTATACATCTGTAGTGCTGCATCCAAGCCAACCATGTAAAAGGTCAACATGAAATGGCAATCACATCCTATTTTACTTCCATAACGTGATGCATTTCTGAGTTAAATAGTAGATTCAATGAGAAAAGCAATTGATTGGATGGTGAAAAATGGACGTTAGATAAAAGAACGGAGGAAGGGGCTGAAAATGAGGGCTTGGTAACGTCAAGCAAAAAAGAAGGTGCTCTAGAGATGAAAGAAGTACATTTTTATGAAAGATTATGATGACTTTCGAATAATGTTCAATTAACCATTTAAAATACGAAAAGTGCCATGAGTTGAGAAAGTAAATGGTCAATTTTTATTTCATATTGTTTTATAAAAATAACCTACAGCAATCATTGTTTGAGGTTGATTATATTATGCATCACTGAGGAGATTCTATTAAACATTAAGAAAATATTTAATAGAACAAATAGTATAAATATTTAATAGACACATGCAATATTTGCATTATTATAAAGATAATAACAAAAGTATTTGATGGCCATGTATGCACTGCTTTTTTTAGAATATGCAAAACTACTTTTTCTGCTCTAATAAATGGTCAAATCAATAAAATGACACTTTGAAAACAATTTGAAAGCCATATTTCTTTTTTTCCCCTCGAACAAATAAACACTGAAGAATGAGTATACCAACCAGAACAGACCAAACCACAGGCTGGAAATGTTTAAAATCAATAAATACTTTTTACTATATGTACTTTTAAGTGTGTACAAAAAAATATATATCATTAAAATGACTAGTCAGAGCATAAGACACGCAATACACAGGTATTGCTTTCAAACAGTCATTGCACGACACCTGAAAGCATTTAGTCGGGGAGATTCCCTGGACGTTTGGCCGGGTGTCTCTGTGTTAGTGTTCTGCGAGAGCTCTCTGGCAGTGGTACATGATGCAGTCTGGGAGAGAAGGATGAGGAGAGCGCAGCCACACGGCCAGAGCCGAGCCATTCACTCTGCAGTGCAGGAGACAGGGGGCGCCACTGAGCAGACGGCACGCTACGATTCCCTCGGAGCCTGAAAGAGCCACACGCAATTACACGATTGACCGGCTGCATGTTTAAAGAGAGTGTAAATTACAGTCAATTATGGTGCATGTTCAAAATGTAATGTGAAAGGTGATAAAATAACTGTAGAATGGAAGCTATTGTTGTGTTTACCGATGATGTCCACTACGTGTAGCCGTAGGGCGTCTTTGAGAGCGTTCAGGGTGGTTTTGAGCGGGTCACCACCAGCATCAGTGAGCAGTTTCAGATTCTGTTTGACGTCATGAGACAGAGACAGCCAGAGTTTCCCATATTCCTCTGTGGTTACAACCAAAGGCCTGTGTGTGGCAGAGAGAAATTAGTTCATTAAAACAAGTCACAGCCACAAAGCTGCAAACAAAAATAAATACATGGGAGTGATTTGATGTCATTTGTATTTCACTTTCATTTTATATTTAGTGGAGGAAAAAAAAACTAAGGCATGACACACGTTACCTGATGAAGTCCGTTGTGGACAGTGTCCCAGAGAAAGGGAGTGTGTTTGTGTGTCCTGGCTGTGTTTGATAAGAGACGGTCCCGGTAAAGGACACGTGTGTGTGAGGCTCGTCCATCAGGAGAGCGTAATGACACACAGACGTACTCTTGCCCTCCAGACAGTCTACGACATTCCCTCTCAAACTAGCCGTCTAGGACAGAAGATTGACATTTTGCATTAAATCTCATATGCTGTCATTATATATATATATATATATATATATATATATATACACACACACACACACACACACATTACACACCTCCAGCTCCTCACAGGTCAGCTGCACTGCAACATCTTTTATTACAGTCTCCGTGCAGTTACATATGAATATGACGAGCAGCAAAGCTTCATCTCTGAACGTACGGCAGGAGGCCAGAGACAGGCTGGGGTCAGAGGTCAGGCTGATGACATCAGAGTGAGGTAGGTCTTTGATTTCAGAGGGTAACAGCACGGTCAGATCTGAAGACACAGACGGAGGATGTCTGTCCTGTATCGTGTTGGGCCGCACTATAACCATATCGCTGCCCAGTATCTGAGACGTGTTTGCGCGGCGCTCTCCTTCCGTGTGTTTGTTCTGACTCAGGCCATTGGTTGTTGTGGATGTGGATGTGACAGGCTCCTCCTCCTCCAGCAAACTGCCATACAAGAAGCTGTCAGTCTTGCTATGCGAGGAGCGAGAGGAGCCGTCTGAGGATCTCTCGCTGGTGCCTGATGATGATGATGATGATGATGACGACTCATGTGGGCGGGGCTTTTTCCGAAAGCGAGGGGGCGGGGCTTCGGATTTTCCCAGCTGAGAGGAAACGGAACAATTAGCATTTACACTACAAATGCAAAACATTTCTGACTACTTCTGAATGTGGTTTGAGTTGAATTAGACCTGCGTACTTGTATTACAAGACAAAATCTGTCATAAAATCATTTTCTCACCAGAGATATGGAGCTTTGGGTTCCCAAACCAACAAACAAAGAGGAAGCCAGCTGCTGTTTGTCCTGGTTTTGCGTTGACGGCTCCGGTTGCGGCTCTATTCGCTCTGCTGCCTCCTGCTGGCTGGAGGGATGAACTGCAATGCTGGGTTCGTCCACTGGAGGTGCTGTCGCTGCGGTTTCTTTTTGTGGAAGATACCCATCTTTCCCCCAAACTCTCTTAACACCCTCAAGAATCAGAGTGCTGGAACTGAATCAAACCGTAAAATTATGAGATATTATTACAATTTAAAATAACCGTGTTCTACTGGAATATATTTTAAAATGTAATTTATTCCTGTGATGCAAAAGATCATTACTCCAGTCTTCAGTGTCACATGATCCTTCAGAAATCACTCTAATATGATGAATTTCTGCTCAGGAATCTTATTATCAAAATTATCAAAATTTCAGGATTCTTTGATGCATAGAAAGTTGCAAAAGAACAACATTTATTTGAAATAGTCAAATGTCTTTACTGTCACTTTTGATCAATTTCATGCATCGTTGCTGCTGAATAAAAGTATCTCTTTCAAAGAAAAAAAATAAAAATGTGTACTGTCTCCATACTTTTTAGCAGTTGTGAACAACCAAAGACAGCGTGCCACTCAGATACCCACCCTTCCTTCTGAGAGAGTTCAGTGCTGTTGCCCGAAAGTCCTGAACTGACGGACAGTAGCGGCAGAGACTGTCTATCAGTGATGTTACATGACGATAAACTTACAGGCAGAGAAAAACTGTACGGCTCCAGATTCAGTGCTGAAAAAAAGGTCAGTCGAACAAGTTTGGGATGACATAAGGATGAGTAAATGACAAAAAAATGTGAATTCTTGGGTGAACTATCCCTTTAAGGGCAGGATAAACAAACATGTATAGAGTTTACTATAGTGTAAATATCCATGAGCATATGGATGAGGGTTCGTAATGTCTGTACCTCTCTCCTCAGAAAGCTCTTCTTGTCTCTGATGAGGAGGTTTATAAGGTGCGGCTCCTGCGGCCAAAGCCTCCGACACGAAACCATCCAGAAATGACAGAGAAGAGTCCACCTGTGTAGAAACGTGAATGCTCAAAACGTGCCTTCTGAACAAAAACTGCCCTTCAAAGGTCAGGATGACTTTTTATTGATTTTTTATTAAAACTTTTATTCAACAAGGACGCATTAAGTTGATCAAAAGTGACATTCATATTGTTACAAAAGATTTCTATTTCCAAAAAATGCTGTTCTTTTGAACTCTTTTCATTAAAGGATCCTCAACAAAATGTATCACTTTCCACAAAAATATTAAGCAGCACAACTGTTTTTAACACTGATAATAATCAGAAATGTTTCTTGAGCATCAAATCGTCATATTACAGTGATTTCTGAAGGATCATGTGACACTGAAGACTGGAGTAATGATGCTGAAAATTCAGCTTTGATCACAGGAATAAATTAGTTTATTCAAATAGAAAACAGGTATTTTAAATCATAATAATCTTTCACAATATTACCATTTATTTCTGAGCAAATGAATGCAGCCTGAGCAGAAGAGACTTCCTTCAAAAACTTACCAACCCCAAACTTTTGAATGATAATGTCCACAACCAGAGTAATATGTATAATCAATTTACAATAAGGACATACGGTTACAAATGGTCTTGGTTTAGTGTCTTAATGTTCATTTAATTCGCTTAATCTTCACTTGTCATAATCATTTGTTAACAAACAATTATGTATTACTTCAATGAGCTCATTGTATCTGCATTAAAGCACTGCATTGTTTAAATTAATACATTTTAGCTAACTGTGATTTTGTATATGTACATTTCTGAAATACATAACTTAGACAGTTACCTGATAACACATCACTCTAAATTGTAATGTGATGTAAAGCTGCTTTAAAATGATGTGTATTGTGAAAAGCACTATACAAATAAATGTGAACTGAATTGAATTGAACTTAAGAGTGCTCTAAATCTGGCGGTTTTAAGTGTGAAAACACTCTTAACAAGAGGAACGTGTGATCATGCCTGTTACCTCCATGCTGTCCCAGGGCGCTCCTCGGGGCAGCACACACTCCTGGAGCTGTGAGTCCTGGCTGAGGTGACGCAGCTCCTGTGCCTGCTGACGGAGCACCGTGTCCTGCGAGGACGAAAGGCTCTCGGACAGCTCCAGGATCAGGTCTGTCTGGCCCTCGGAGATCTTGGTCAGGGCAGAAAGAATCCAGACCCGCGTCTCTGAGCTCACGCTTCTCTGATCTAGCAGCTTCACCAGGAGTCGGATGACCTCGCGCTGGTCCACACACTCTTGGAGGTGAGAGTATTCTCCAAGAACCTGAATACACACACACACACAAACACACACACACACACACACAACATCTTGTGAGTTTCCAGAAGAACACGGATTAATCTTTTATCATTCATTCAAGGAAACTGACACCTAAAGTTCCTATATATAATCTATATATTTATGAAGACATTCTTTTATATATATATAATATCTATAATAGCATTAAAATAATTATCTTATCTATTATGTTTGCTACATTCAATTATTTAGTTAATATGAATTGATGCTAAATTGGAAAAAAGTTAATAAATTCATTGTTACATTTTTAGTTATTTCTTAAAATTAATTAAATTGCCTAATAAGGTGCAATATAAATAAATTAGTGCGGTCGAATCCATTAATCGCATATATTATATAAACATATTAATGTTAGATGTCATTAATCGATTTGACAGCACTAAAATAAATGTGATTTGACTTAGTAAAAAATGTGTCCTAATTGTTTAATATTAAATAAGTGAGAAAAATGTCCACAAATAACACTTATTAAGCACCAAATGATAGTACAAACAGGAGTTTGTGGGTAAATAAAACAGCAAATTGTATAATCCATCTGTCGTAACTCGCAAGTCTTTCACTTCATCAGAAAATTCACCCTCAGAGGTTTAATTCTAATCTTTTTTCATCCTCCAAATATAAGGATTTTTTTATTTTATTTTATTTTATTTATTTTTTTTATACATGAATGTTTTTATTTAATATTTATTAATCAATTTATTTTTGGAATATTCTTTCTGGTAACGCTTTATTATTTTGCAGTGTCCTTGTTACACGTTACATGTAGTAACAACTATAAATTATCCATAATTTCATGCAACTAACCCTAAAACAAACCTAATCCTAACCCTATAGTAGGTACATGTAGTAAATGAATATTACTCAGTACTTCAATGTATAATTACACTGTAAAATGAAGAGTAACCTTCTATCTTAATTTGTACACACCCAGCTCATGACCTGAAGGAAGTGTTGGGGCAGATGAGAAGCGTCCCCCTTCAGCACAGTCAGATACGAGTCGACAGCAAACAGCCGTAACTCATCATCTTCCTCTTTACACTCTGAGCCTGAGGCAAAAACACAGAAAAACACAAAAAACCCAGCAGGGGAATAAAAAAGGCTCCTTCTACTACAGTTCACAGCTCTTCAGATGGCCTACACTTCTCGTTTACCCTCCGCCAGCAGTCGCAGGAAGTTGTTTGGGACGTCCTTTTGCAGCGAATCTCCACCGATGGAAAAAACATCATTCATAGTCTGAATGAACCACGAGTTATCTGGAGCAAACGTAAGGCTTTTTATAGGAACATAAGACGAGATAGAAAAGCTGACATACAACAAATTTGAGTTAATTTCTTATAGACTCCAGTTAAATAGTCTTTTCTTCCCTATTGTGATGCATATTTGAGTGAAACCGCTTCTCAAACAAGAACAAATGTGCGGCGGGGCTTGATTTGGTCCATCTGGAAATGATTGGATGGTTGTGGTTTGCTATTTGTCAATTTCATGTGAGTGACAGGTTGATTAAAGGTCACTCAGGTTTGATTAAAGATGAATAAAAAAAAAAGAATGATGTGCACGGATTAATCATTTATAATAAATGCTGCAATATTCCATTAAGCAAACCAATAACTGTCAATTTTGATTTTAATGGTGACTTTAATTAAAAGGATATTTTTCAGCGAGCTCTGCGACTTTTCCAACCAGATGGATGATGGTGTGCTCGTCGTCGCAGCCGCGCAGGAAGTCCAGCATCCTCTCAACGATCACGGTCACGTTCTGAGCGTTTGTGATCCTGAACAGCAATTCAAGAGTCTGAGAGAGAAGAGAGTGGAAGACATGAACAAAACGTTTGATGTTTTGGGGTCTGAGAATGGTCTGTTTGGTACCTCTCTCTTAATAGTGAAATCAGAGTGATCCAAACACTCAATAATGGTCATCTGATGCTGCAGGGCCAGTTTGGCATCATGCTGGACGACGTACGTCAAGGCTTTCAAACCTGAAAACACACCAGTGTGTGAGCAGTTAACGCGAGGAGAGGTTAACCAACTAGTGAAAATCAAAAGAAAGAATTTTACCGAGATATTTGAGGTTGATCTTTGGAGACAGAACAAAATTCCCGATGCATCTCGCAGCTTTTTCCAGCAGCTCAGCTTTGGGGTGTATGGTGTAGATGGCCTTCACACACTCATACAGGATTGCTGAAACACACATTATGTGTCAGTTGCACTCATTCTGCTGACGAATTACTGTTGGGTCCATTAGAAAAGATGATTTTACCGTAAGTGATGTTGTGGTTCATTTCCGCTCTGCGCAGAGACTCATCCAGAACTTCATACATCAGCTCACTGGTGCTGGGAAATGAAGACACATTTTACATTCGAATTTCAGATACAGTATGCACTTTCCCGGTTTAATACACACTTTCAGTGCATAATGCGAGTACCTTTGGTCTTCTCTCCCGAGCAGCGAGAGGATCCTGAGCAGCTGGATCTGCAGCCACGGCGCAGGAACGTTGTGGTAGTAAAAGTCCATCGGGAGTTTCCCACCCACCACCTGCTTCATGATGGCCACGAAACTGCCGGTCAGATCTTTATAGCCGTCTGGACTCTCCTGATAAAGAGAAAAACATCAGATGTGCGCGACGAGCGGAATACTGCATGACGGGACAAAAATTACAGCCAATTAGAACATATTTAATATAGAGATGTAGCAAACCTGAAAAACTATTTGGATGCTTAAAGGGTTAGTTCACCCAAAAATGAAAATTCTGTCAGTAATTACTCGCCCTCGTGTTGTTCCAACCCCGTAAGACTTTCGTTCATCTTCGGAACACAAATGAAGATATTTCTGATTAAATCTGAGAGCTGGATCACTCCTCCGTAGGCTTCTTAAGGGATCTAAACTGGCCGGCCCAGAAAAGTTATTAAAGACATCGTTAAAATAGTCCGAGTGACTACAGTGGCTCACCCTTAAGTTTATCAAGCGACGAGAGTACTTTTTGTGCGCAAAAAAACAAACAAAAATAACGACTTTATTCAACTATTCAATTCCTTCTCTGTGGGCCTCGAGATTTCACGTAGTGTAACAGCGCGACGCTTCTGGGTTGTACGTCACATGCATCACACACATGCAGGGGCGGTTTCTTCATTAGGGCGATTGGGCGACGCACCACCAAAGTGTGAATGAAAGGGACTTTTTCAATTACATTCACAATCTCATTCAACCACAGAGTTACGCAAGCCGTCACTGTCTGGATATAGGGACGTCCCGCGTGACGTCACGCCATTTGGAGCAGCCATCTTGACGGAATAGAAAATGCTAAACCGCCGATGATAATACAGCTCGTCGCGAAATATTCCTATCGCATTTGGATGCGATCAGACACGTGATCATACAAAAGGAATATCTTTATACTGTATCCCAAAAGAAACAAAACGGAGAAAAGTGGTTGGCGGCAATAAACAGGCAAAACGCATCCATGCATTCCTAGATCAGTTCATTCGTTAGGCGTATTATCACATTACATTCTTTCGTTTTCAAATACCAAAAGCTGATCTTGTATTATATTTGACACTTCTTATAAATCGTTAGAAACACAGGTTGAGACAACAGTCTCAATGACAGTTTATCTTACTACAGTAACAGTCAGTGATAAGTATAAAAAAGTATATAAAGCATAGGCTATTATTTCATTTTTCTTGGATCAAACTAGATTAAACAAATTCATTAAAGATAGACTTAATCGTGTTGGTGATTTTGTTTTGTGTTTTTCCCTGTAAACTCAGTTTAAAAATTATTACAGGTATAATTTGGTGATAAAAAAACATTGACCAACCTTTGCGGTGATGATTGAAAAATCATTTTCTTTTAATGAAACTCCGGTGTAGCGTGATGGGAAGTGAATAAGGTAACGTTAGCTGTAATGTTACTGAACTCAATGTCAGGAAGTTTTTCTACACATTTAATGTCTGTAAAAAGAACTTGTGGTGCTTCATATGGATATATGATTCCTAATTCCTTTATCTTCCTCTTGAATATTTATTTTTGTGATGCTAATAATAAGTGCGATGACATGACTTGGTGGGGGAAAAAATCGATATATTTTGAAAAATCGATATATTTTGCACCATGATTTTGCGCATGCAATTATATCAATACTGTAGCACAAAGTATTGCAATATTTAGGCTAATTATACTAATAATTATATTACCCACGGCAATGGATCTATGAGTAAATGAAAAAATGAAACACTACTTTAATATCTTTATCAAATGTGATTAAAAAAATAAAAAAAGAGAACGAGAGCGAGAGAGACTGTTGGGACATCTCGCGAGTGGAGGGCGGCCAGTTGAACTTGAACAACGTCATGGCGAACGCAGTGTATTAAGCGAGTAATGTGATGTAAGCAGTGTAATAATAGTGAGTATAGAAACAAACAATGAGATTTATTCTAAGAGTCATTATTTTTCATAAATATTAAAGTAGTGAAGTTGCCTTTACATGCTTAAGCTGTTAATTTATTCATTGCATGGGTGGACCAGGACCTTATCCTTATCAATCATCCAAACATTTGCCCCCCCTAAGAGATTTAGCAGGAGCCGCCACTGCACACATGACCAGCGTCGGCCAATAGTGAGCCTACGTGTGACGTACAACACAGAAGCTTTGCGTAGTATCACTACGTGAAATCTCGAGGCCCACAGAGAAGGAATTGAATAGTTGAATAAAGTCGTTATTTTTGTTTGTTTTTTGCGCACAAAAAGTATTCTCGTCGCTTGATAAACTTAAGGGTGAGCCACTGTAGTCACTCGGACTATTTTAACGATGTCTTTCATAACTTTTGGGCCGGCCAGTTTCGATCCCTTAAGAAGCCTACGGAGGAGAGATCAAGCTCTCAGATTTAATCAGAAATATCTTCATTTGTGTTCCGAAGATGAACGAAAGTCTTACGGGGTTGGAACAACGTGAGGGAGACTAGAGTAATTACTGACAGAATTTTAATTTTTTTGGGTGAACTATCCCTTTAAGCCAATTAAACATACAGAATCTTGTTTCCATCATAAAAAAAAAAAAAAAAAAGAAAAAAAAAGTGATTGTGACTTTTTATCTCACAATTCGGATTTTATGACTCACAATTGCGAGAAATAAAGTCAGAATTGCGAGATATAACCTCGCAATATTGAGAAATAAATTGAGAATTGTGATATATAAATTCAAAATTTGCCAGAAATAAAGAGAGAATTGCAAGATATAAACTCAATTGCGTGAAATAGTCAGAATAGCGAGATATAAATTCGCAATTGCGAGAAAAAGTCAGGATTGTAAGATCTTGCAGAAAACTCGCAATTGCGAAATATAAAGTCAGAAGTCGGGTTTATATCTCACAATTCTCGCAATTGACTTTGAGAATTGCAATTTTTAAGATATAAAAGTCAGAGCTGTGAGATATAAAGTGCCAATCACTTTTTTATTTTCTTATTCCGTGACGGAAACAAAGCTCCATAAATATGAGGTTGTAACTGGATGGGTTATGAAAAAAACCTCTGATTAATACGGAAGAAATAATATTTAACTATGAATTGGATGTTACTTTGAATTGACTGTATTATAATGGATAAAGATGTTGGCTTGGTTTCATAAATACTGAAATTGAAAGACCAACCCTGATCAGCTGTAGGTAAATGTGTAGTGATGATGTCATGACGCCGGGATCTTTGTCGCACAGGGCTTTACGAAACTTGGCGTGAATGTGCTGGACTTGATTCGGAGCGATAAGATAAAACTTGTACAACGCCAGGACGGCTTTCCTCCGAATGATCTCCCTTGGAGAGGAAAGAAAGACAAGGATATGAGTTATTATTAAATTAGTCATGTTGCCTTGGCAAGTTTAAGTTGAAGTACTAAACTGCTAAAACTGAAATAAAAATAAATTAAATCTATATATAAATATATAAAAACTAAATGACAATAAAAATGACAAAAATTACTAAAAATGAAAAATATAAAAATAAAAGATAAACTAAACCTGAAATAAAAATAAAGCTATATAGAAATATATTTTGCAGAAAATAACAAAGATGACAAAAAAGAAGCACATAAAAAATTACCAAAATTAAAATGAAAGCTAAAAATATATTTAAAAAAAGCTAAAATAAAACTGAAATAAAAATAAATTAAAGCTATGTAGAAATATTTTTTTTAAAAGACAATAAAATGACATAAAAATTACAACGAAAACTAAAAATATAAATATAAAAGCTAAACTAAAACTGAAATAAAAATAAATTAAAGCTACATAGAAATATATAAAAAAAATAACAAACATGACAAAAGAGAAGCACATAAATTTACTACAATTAAAATGAAAACTAAAAATACAAAAATAAAAGCTAAACTAAAACAGAAATAAAAAAGCTAAATGACAAAAAAGCACATAACATTAAAATGAAAACTAAAAATATAAAAAGCTAGTAGAAAATATGAATAACTATTTTAATAGTGTATAAAAATACTAAAATTACACTAGTTTTAAATCAACAACATCAGCCATATTTGATATTATATCTAAAAGTCTTATTGATGGCTTTTAGATATTTTCCAGTGTTCAAATAAGAAATAACTCTATGATTTGGTGTATTTCAGAGGAGAGACTCTCGCTGGCTTACTTCGGATGTGACAGCTTGTCTTCTACCAGAGGAAGGACGGCAGGGATCATGTCTTTAGGGAAAACCTGAGCTACAACAGTCAACGCCATGCACACTTCAATGAGGTTAGTGCTCTGAAGATCCTGCCACATATGTATGACACGTTCAGTCATACACTTCAAGTAATATGCTCAATCAAAAGCAGTAAGACACAAGCTCACCTTTAATACTGTGTTTACCAGCAGCAACAGCAACTCATGGCCCTCACTGAGGAAGAGAGACACTGCGAGGTACCCTGAGACCACACAAGAGTACAACAAAATCTACATAAGGGTTAAAATCACACACATTCAGGGACCAAAACTGATTTTTTTTTTTTTCCCATAAAGAATCTCCACATGGAGATCTGGAATTATAATAATAGTAGAAGTAGATTTGTATAATTTTTTTTTTTTATATATATATATATATATATATATATATATAGAAAGTTTAGAATAATTCAGATTTTTACATGTTTTTAAAAGAAGTCTCTTCTGCTCACTAAGGCTGAATTTATTTAAAAAAAAGTAATATTGTGAAATATTATTGCAAATTAAAACTGTTTTCTATTTGAATGTGTTTTAAAAATGTAATTTATTCCTGTAATCAAAGCTACATCATTACTCCAGTCTTCAGTGTCACATGATCCTTCAGAAATCACTCTAATATGCTAAATATTTGCTTGCTTAATTATTATTGGTGCTCAGTTATCTATAATAGTCCTTTTTATTATCAACGTTGAAAACGGTTGAGCTGCTTAACGTTTTTGTGGAAACTGGTACATTTGTTCAGGATTCTTTGATGAATGAAGTTCAAAAGAACAGCCTTTATTTGAAATATTAATATTTTGTAATATGTCTTTACTGTCACTAATGATCAATTGAATGCGTCCTTCAATAAACGTTTTAATTTACCTCAAACTTTTGAATGGTAGTGTATCACGGTTTCCACAAAAATATGAAGCAGCACGACTGTTTTCAACATTAATAATCAGAAATGTTTCTTGAGCATCAAATCATCATATTAGAGTGATTTCTGAAGGATCATGTGACACTGAAGACTGGAGTAATGATGCTGAAAAAACAGCTTTGATCACAGGAATAAATTACATTTAAAAATATATTCAAATAGAAAACAATTGTTTTTATTTTTAAATTGTAATAATATTTTCACAATATTACGGTTTTTACTGTATACATTGCATTTTATATACTGTATATATATATATATATGTAATAATGTATTATACATAAATAATATTAATAATAATATTATATTATTATTATAATTGGTCAATATTCCACTAAGACAAATTCTGGACCCAGTATAAACTGTCCAGTGACTGAACTGAAGGTAAAGTGACCGTACCGACTCTCTTCTCCAGGACGCTGCCCTGCTGGGCCAGTTTGATGGCATGAATGTAGGTGAAGGAGGCGTCGTAGCCCAGCATCTCACAGTACATGGCTCGCACCATGACCTCTCTCATCTGCTTCTGTAAGCACCACACACACACACACACACACACAGAGCTCAAATAACCAGCTTCTGTGGGACAGCGATGATGACGCTGATGTCTGTACGGCTCACCATGCTGGTGTTGGGAGACGAAACCTGCTCTTTCATGGCAGACAGCTCCTGTTTCATGAGCTTCTCCTCCTCCTACAAATGCACATCAATAACACGCTTTACAATAACAAAACACTGCATTGCATTTGTATATGGTATTTAATCTCTATGAACCTGGTGACCTTTTTGCAGTTGTTTTAAAATAGTGTTTTACAATATTTATTTTGTAAATATTTTAATATTGATAGTTTTTTTTACTATTTATTATTAACTATAATATTATTATTTAGTAAATCATTTTTTAATTAGCAAAAATATTAATAAATTAAATAGTATATACATATATATATATATACATACACACACATAGATACATTCATATATATATATATATATATATATATAAAAATACCCCCCCACACACACACACACACATATATATATACCAGTAAAAATAGAAATATTGAGTAAAATCAATTAATCTGATCATTAAACCATTTTAAAAGAGTTATACAATGTTTATACTTTTTAGATATAACATGTCACTGCAAAACACTACAGTCTTACTGCTTAACACGTCAAATACCCTCAAATAAATGACATGTCAGTATCTATATTCATGCTTATGTCTGTTATAAGTATTTATTTTACTCACATGTTTAGATGTCAGTTCTGTGATGCTCCTGATGAGTTGTTTTAATCCGCTGGTGATTTTTGCGGCTCCAGTTTGAGTATCAAATAAACCCGGCAGAGCAGAGAGAGTTTTCTCCACAACATCACTCATTTCAGCACGACAAAACAGACAATGAGATTATAACGCACAGCCGAGACCCTACATAAAGATAAGCGCACTACAGCAGGAGAAATACCCATACAAGACCTACACTACAGTCATAACACACTGTATGACAACACAAACCATCATGACTAGACTTTCTCGCCGCCTACAGGAAGTGCGCTGCTGTTTATTCATAATAAAAGTCCCACGAGTGCTTTCACTATTTAAAGGGATATTTCACCATAATAATAATAATAATAATAATAATAATAATAAGTGTGATTCTTTTTCAATTAAATTATGAATACAATTTCTTTTATACTTTCACTGTTAAATAAACTTTTTTTTTTTTTTTTACAAAACTATATGCAGATTTTTAAGCATGAATGAAATAGCAATATAATGAAATTTGGTGAATGTAAAAAAAAAAATCAAATTAATTTATTAAAGCTAAATAATGGAAAATTAATGATCAAACTCATATCATATTGATCCCGGTGATCAAACAGCACCTTGGCTCTCTTGGCTCCTCTGTTAAATCCAGCCTCAGAAACCTGGGGGTTGTGTTAGACCAGGCCATGTCTTTGGAGATACACTCAAAACAGCTTGTCCGAAACTGCTTCTATCACCTCAGGAATATCTCTAAAATACGTAAATTGTTGTCAAAGAAGGATCTGGAAATTATTATTCATGCTTTCATATCAACAAGACTTGATTATTGCAACTCTGTCTTTACCTTTTTAAATAAGTCTACTCTTAACAAACTGCAAATGGTCCAAAATTGTGCTGCTAGACTTTTAACTGGTGCCCCCAGAAGGTCTCATATCACTCCCGTTTTGTTGACTCTCCACTGGCTCCCTGTAAAATATAGGATTGATTTTAAGATTTTAGTGCTGACTTTCAGGGCCTTAAACAGTCAGGCCCCACAGTACATCAAGGACCTTTTGCGTCCGCACTCCTCTAGCCGCACTCTTCGGTCTTCTGGCCAGAACCTTCTTATGGTCCCCAAGACTCGTTATAAGACATGAGGGGACCTGACTTTTCAGTCTGTTGCCCCCAGACTGTGGAACGCGCTGCCCCTGTCTCTGCGTCTGGCTGACTCTGTTGACTCTTTTAAAAAAGATCTGAAGACTTGTTTATTTAGGAAAGCTTTTGGTTGATGGGTTTTAACTAGTGTCACTTTGATTTTACATATGTACTGTATATACATTTTATATTGTTTATATAAGATTTTGTTTTTACCTTTCTTGTGTACAGCACTTTGTGATTTTATCTGTGAAAAGCGCTTTAGAAATAAACTTTACTTACTTACTTACAAACTAATTAGGGTCCCACGGAAGGAAAAATAATGGGTTTTAATGGAGTTTTGATGATGACAGACTTTTACTTTCTATTAACTCTACAAAACTCACTTTAAGCATTATGTTTTACTGAACAGTTATGTTAACATTCCATATCAATGAATAATTAAAAAATAAATAAAACTTATCTAATATCAAGAACAGGCACTTCATTAAACGAACATTAAAACATGAAATAAAGAGACACCACATGGCTTTCGGTGTTTAAAATCCATTTATTTATTTTATGTATATTGATAACTGTGTCGATATGACAACCTATATATTATGGTATATACACTTTGCTACAGTAAGAAAGAACAATTATAGTGGCATAATAATTAAATGACTCATGACCATTATGAGTAAGAGATCATAACTACCGGTAAATCTGTTATCTTGCATATCAGCTAAACAATATTTCCCGTTTCACTCATTAACAATAATTCAAGTCGTCAATCTGGTAAATAATCTTTGTTGAGCCTCAACCTCATGCACAGACCTAAAGAACATACTAGATTACATTAGTATTTTTTGGATTAATGTTTAAGATAAATTATTTCTTGGATCAGAGTTGGAATGTGTTCACATAGATTCATACACACAAACTAGAACAGCATTACCATAGAAACCATCCAAGGCCATCCCATAATATCAAGCGTGGTGTGAACGTAGTGACTGTGTTGATTAGAGTTGAAGTGGATGCACTACAGTCTGTCTGTCTGTATTATTTACTCTACTGCACTCAACACACTATTAGAGTCTGCGGTTATCCTTGATTCCTGATAAAAGAGTGAAGAAATGTGAAACACAACCAGTCTGAGGTTCAGGCAACATTCAGGCCCAGATCTAAAAAAAGAAAGAAAGACAAACTCTGAGACTTTCATCACAATGCTTAATACACTTAGACTGACTGTATTAAGAAATGTTTTCCACTGACCCGTAATGTGTGATCCCAAGATCCCGAACAGAACGATGTTCCGTCCGGAGAGACGCGGAGGGTGCTAACTCTGTTTTCATGTCCGAACAAGATGGACACGCGGGTGCCCTTTAAAACGTCCCATACATTGATTGTGTAGTCATTGTAACCACCAAACAGCAGTCTCCCTGCACAAAGATATTAGCATAGCATAATATAATGAAACAAAGATAGCTAAAGTCAACATATTTCACTAATAGACCAACCAATCTCTGTGTAGAAATAAACAGCAAACTCAAAAAGAAAATGAATCTTGGTCATTTTGCTAGAGACATCAATAAATATATGTGTTTGCTTTATAAAATGTGCTTTGTTATGTGATATTTTTGTTGACTGCAGCTTTAGAAGATCAACTATGTGTAAGGAAAGAAAACTTTTTTCTAAATGGAATTTTGGCATTTTTGGAATAACAGCATATTTGCACACTTTACAGTAAATATTCTGCATACAATTTAAAAAAATATATATAACCTGAACAAGCATGCACCATGCTAGGGGTTTTCAAACTGGAGCAAATAAATAAATAAACAAATAAACAATTTATCAAAGAATAATAAGGCATTAAAAATATGTAAAATTTTATATATAATATTAATATATTTTTACATATACATTTTACATATTTTTTTTACTTATTCAAATGCATAATTTATATGTATGTGTGTGTGTGTATATATATATATATATATATATATATATATATAAGACAAGTTTTGTTTTTTTTACTTTTTTTTTTACATTTTAAAAAAAAAATTCTAATGATGGCATACTATATGATAGCATTGTATACTATACAATATAATAGATCATAAATCTTAACAATAATAATTAATATTTGAACAATTAAAAAAATCCATATAATGTTTTATATACGTGTATATATATATATATATATATATATAGCAATATTGTTATCAGACCAATCAAATAGTGAGTTGAGAAGGACATATTATAAATTGTGGTTGATATTACTTTAATTGATCACACTGAAAAAGGGAGGTCGAGTGCACTGAATTGTGGGATACAGTACGCGCGCAGTGTGTTCTGGATAAGCACTGCACATTTTATAAAACCAATAGGTTCTGTGAGTACAGGTGAAACTCGAACAATTTAAATATCGTGCAACAGTACATGTATTTCAGTAACTCAAATTAAAAGGTGACACTAATATATTTAGTATATATAACTATATACATATGCATGATTATACTTTTCAGAGGGCCGACATTTCTGTATTTAAAATCCTTTTTTAATTGATTTCATGTAATATTCTAATTTTCTGAGATTTTGAATTTGGGGTTTTTATAAGCTGTAAGCCATAATCATCAAAATTATAACTTTTGCACGATGTTCAAATTTTTCGGGTTTCACCTGTATACAGTTTACATAAAATATTACCAGTGATATAGTATTATGATATTTTAAACAGTGTCACTGCTCACCGCTGAGAGAGAAATCCACACTAGAGGCTCCAAATATGATGCTCTCTTTGGAATAAATGGCCACCTCTCTGTCTGCCCTCAAGTCATAGAGACGACACTATAAAAACACATACAATAAGGACAAGATTGAATGCATTTTTTATTATTTCAACACAGGAAGTATGAAAAAACGAAAGGAAAGAACAGACTCACAGTAGCGTCATCTGAGCCTGAAGCGAAAGCATCTCCGCTTGGATAGTACCTGCAGTGATAATAAAATACGAGCAGTCATGTGACCGTCTCGCTCGGTAAACATTCAACAACACTCGAAGGTGCAGCCAAAGACAAGTCAGATCAGTCGACGGCCATTGCCTTTACATGGTCATAACATTTTGAGGGTTTACAGACTATAAATATTGACCAGCATTGTAAAGGCCTGAGTCTACTTTGTTTTTTATGCTCTATGACAAAACCTGAAGGGGGGAAAACAGGCCTGAGGACACTTACCGCACACTGTTGATGTCTGATTCATGAGTCTCAAAAGACTGGACACACTGTCCCGTGCGCAAGTCCCACACGCAAGCCTTCTTATCGCAGCCCTGAGAGAGGCGAGAACATACAGGTCACTGCACAGGCATGCTAACAGCTCCATTGTGCTCATGTGTCTGTGTGTGAATGAATGCTGTGTGTGGGCTTGTTCTGCTACTCTTGTGGGCACCAGAATGTCCCCAGATGAACAGCAAAAACAGACAAAACCTCCTCGAGGCGATGACCAGAAAAAAGGTTAATAAAGTGACTAAATTTAGCTCTGGTTTATGTTTTAAAAATACCCATCATCTACCCAATAACTCAAAAAGACCCAGGCCTGATTTCACAGACAGGGCTTAGATTAAGCCAGGATTAGGCCTTTTCAATTAGGACATTTAAGTAACTTTTATAAACATGACTTAGAAAAAACATTACTGGTGTGCAGGGCTTGACATTGACTTTTTTGCTCACCAGCCACAGTGGCAAGTGGTTTTTCAAAGTTACTAGCCACTCAGCATTTTCACTGGAAACAATTTTTGACATTGATACCATGGGGAAAAACTGCCATATAAATATTTGTAATATTAACGTATATGGTAGGATGTATATTAGGCTGCTGTCACTTTAAGACCTGACACACAGATCCATTACACTGTTACACATGCGTTTTTCTTCTCAACTGTTTACGTTCACTTAAAACATAACTGACTGTGTTTAGGTGAATACTTGCCAAGAACGGCATTTTGACATTATTTTGTGTGTATTTGACTGTTTACGTGCAATAAGCAGTGAAAAAGAACTCACTGGGGTGTGAGCACAAAATCTGAAGGAATGAGTCAAATCATGCACAATACATGCAATCCTCACTGAAATTCAAGGCCTGTAACATCAACAATATTCATTGTTTGTGTGTCACTTGCTGTCGGAGAGAGAGAGAAGGAGCAGCTGATCCTGTATCTATTCTGCAGAAAATGAATACTGGAAGAGTTTCAGATATTTTAGTATCGATATTAATCGAAAAATCTATATTTTTGACAACACTAATATTACACTTAGCCTATTATTTCAGATGCCTTTTAAAAAGACTACAACAACAATAATAATACAAATATGATATATAAAATTCAACCCCCCAAAATGGCTAGCAGGAGTGACTGTGTTACACGCCACTGCTGAAATACACACACATTTGGCAGGTTGGCGGGTGTTAATGTCAAGCCCCGCTGGTGTGCATCTTGAGACAAAACAATGGCACTGACATATTTTAAGATTTGTCAGTGAAAGTTGCTTTCGGTTAGGACAGATCAAACATGCATTTTAGTCTGGGACTAGGTTTAAGCCTTGATCTCATGTCTTCAAGATCATGTAAGGTAACGTGTGACGTTCATGGCGAGGGCCAGTGTTTGGGATGAGCAGTGCTGTTCCCACCCCTGACACGAACGTGTTTCCGGTCTCAGAGGGGGCAAGGTCCAGACACAGCACATCAGCCGCGTGTCCATGGAAACTCTGCAGCATCTGACCGCTCTCTACATCCCAGAGAGCACACGTGCCGTCGCCGCTGGACGTCAGGATCTACCACAAACACAAAACACACGGCAGTCGGCACAATGCAAGACACCGTTTCATTATTTCATCCTTCACTGAAGCATACCTGCATATCTGAGTTTGTAAAGCAGCATGCAGACAGATAGTTGGTGTGCATGGCCACTGATTTCTTCTTGGCGGCAAGGTTTTCGTTCTTGTCCAGGGATAGAGGGTACACAGAGCACTTATTGTCCAACCCACTGAGAAAAACAACAGATAAGTTAGTACAAATACTCAACCCTTCTTCTGCTGAAGATAGCAAGCAAATTATAGCTTCATATTGTTTTTTTCAAGCAAGGATATTTTGTATTTTCTCAAATTGTGTAAAAAAAGAAAGAAAGAAGTGTGTAAGATTTGTGCTAACTAGTGGCACCAAATGGAACTGCATAAAATATTGTTTCCAAACATGTTTCCTAAAAGCCTCTTTTGCCACTGTGAGTTATTTTAGTATTATTTAGTATTCCCCACAAAGGAAAAAAGACAGACAAAAAAAAGTGTATGCAATGCGACTGCAATAACTTTATCTGTCATATTTACAATTTTAGAATAGTCTATTTATAAACACATTCTATCTCTTTAACCAGAACTATTGTTATAATCACCGCCGAAAACAATCGTCAATCATTCAATCGTCCCTCAGCTAAAATGAAATGATACTCAAAACCGCCAGTAGGTGGCAGGAAATCATCGTCTCAACGGTTAGTCAGTGAATCATTCAGTCAAGCGATTTGTTCAAAACGGCTGATTCATTCAAGGACAAAGCAGAAGTGAGTGACTGAGTGAGTCATTCATTAGAATGGTTCGTTCAAAAAAACAGATTCATTCGGAAACGAAACTGAAAAAGTGTTGCTCGGAGATGCGCAATGGCTCTACTGTTTGGAACTATTTTCTTTATTTGAAACATAGCAAAGGCCGCTACTGCTCTTGATTTAGAAAGGAGCCAGAGACTCACCCACAAGCCACTGCACATCCAGACGGGGCGTAAGCGCAGGCCATGACCCACGTACACGGCATAGTCACTGCATGCTCCTGTCAAAACATTTGAAATAATGAGTATGGAGCTGTAAAATATATAATTAAAAAACAATAAGGCTTATAACAGAAGTTGAATAATATTATATAAAAAATGTAACCACCCGTTTAATCAAAATTAGTCATTAGCAGTCTCTTTTCACCTTATTTGTTGTAAACGCATCCCATACAATCACCTTTCCATCCTAAAATGCAGGAGAAAATGAAATAATGATAATATAATAACATATAATTGCATGTAAAAATAGGCCCTCCTTGATGTATTTGTTGTGTTCATAGACTGACCTGAGACGAGCTGACGATTCTCCTCCTGTCTTTACACCAGTCCATACACAAGACTTTATTTCCATGGCCTTTCAGTGTCCGTCTGGTTTTCATGACAAACTGCCCCAAAGCCTCAATCTTCTCCGCCACTTGATGTACTGATTGAAAAAGTCACAATATTAAAGCCATTTTGTTTATTTCCTGTTTTTATTATTAATGAACATGCCTACATAATCATACATCACAAAAAATAGCTGGCAGTAATAATGGCCTCTTATCAAACCATTAGTGACCAAGCCTTACAAAAAAAAAAAGACAAATAATAAATGAACAAACAAGTAGAGTAATTAGTACTGTCAAATCAATTAATTGCATCTAACATAAAAGTTTATAAATATATATGTGTGTGTGTGTGTGTGTGTATGTGTAAATATACACACACACATGTATATATATTTACAAACTTATGTTAGATGTGATTAATTGCGATAAATCGATTTGACAGGACTAAATGTAATATACGTCAATAAAAATGTATAAAGAAATAAAATAAAAGTAATAAATATATAACACAAAATAACTAAATAAAATAAAACAAATAAATACATTTTAAAAGCTTAAAAGCTGAATGAAAGTTCTCCTAAGAAAGTCATTCTTAGCAGTGTTGTTATTGTGTAACAAACAAACTATTAAAAAACGTTTGCGGCCATTGAAATAAAAGAAAATATTAGGTTAAAAGCTTAAACTTAGAACTAGAAATGTTGCTACTATTTAGGTTTTTTATACGTGTTTTAGTTTGAAAAAAATAATACTGTAAATGAAAGCTAAATAGAATATTTAAACAGAAAACATCAAAAACGAATTAAAAAGCACATAATAAAATTAATAAAACTTAAACCAAATATATAAAAAATAAAGGCTAATTCAAAATATAAACACTAGTATATAATAAAACTAAAATAACACGGTTTCTTAGTAATGACTGGCCTGTTTTTTCTCAGAATATCCTAATGTGATGCTGAACGGAAAATAAAGCGCTCCCTCGCCACCTCCTCCATTATCATCCTCATCACCTTTCTGAACACTAATCACTTTATCGAAATGACTGATTGCTCTGATTTCTCTTCAGACTGATTCACGGAACACATCCAGACACATAGCGGCAGCTATGATTATTATTATATGATCATTAAGCTCCTGCCATACGTCTTCATTAAACACACATACGGCGGTTTAACGGTTCTTACGCTCGACATCGTGCAGTTTGGCTCTCTCATCCTCCAGCTTCGTCTTCAACGTCTCAGATTCGGTTTTGAGCGTCGACAGAGTGTCGCTAGGCTGCTCTACCACCTCCTGCGCGGCCATTGCCACGAGAAAACACAAGTTTCGCGGAGGTGAGGAGTGTTTTGTCGGGGAGAGGAGAGCAGGGACACGGAGGAGAGCCTGGAGACGGAGCGCACGGTTGATGGATGATGAAGCTGGCGTGACGTCATGAGGGGCGCGCGCACGCTCTCGCGCATCCGCCTGAACCCCCAGAGAGTCACTCGGATGTGCGTTATATATTATATCCTCCTGAGTCCTGATGATGATCAATATTTGCGCTTTCTACATCTGGAAGGGCTTCTCAAATCCCTGACTGGAAAATATATTCCCTATAAATTCCCTACTTCATTTTAACAGTCTCAGGATTTACCTAATTTTTAACTTAAATAAACTAACTTTACAATAATGTATGTATAATTTAAATGTTTTATTATATTCCTCACATTTTTGTTTAAAAATAGTGAAACCTATGTGTATTGTGTAGGGGCATATTGTTATGTGACATTTTTTATGACAATTAAAGTAACACTGAAAAAAAAATTATGTATTCCTGGTAGAATTGGATGTACTGTTTTTAATGCAGTGATTTAAAAAAAGTTTCCTAATGATTTTTATTTCCTTAGAGTATGGAAAATATGCAAATGATCATTGAAAATTAAAACTACAGCAATGAAAATAATGGGGGAAAACTACATATCATAAATATAGTCTTAATGTTTTGTTATATATAAATAAAAGTGCTATGAAATCGATTAATTGCACCTAACATAAAAAGTTTGTTTATATATGTGTGATATATATAAATATGTGTGTGTGTATATATATATATACACACACATATTAGATGTGTGTAACCGATTTGACAGCACTATATATATATATATATATTAGTGAAATGCACCCTGTGAGGTTTACTAATTGCTAGATAAGTTCTTGGGGTTTCCTTCTCTAGTCCTCAGAGAGTTAAACATCATAAATATTGCATTTCCACTGCATATTGTGAGAGCTATGGTGGATGGCGAAGAGAGAAGAAAGAAGGACTCATTTGGCAGTTGTGTTTATTGATTTATTTCTGGTGTATAAAAAATTCAACAGAAGAGCAATTTGTGACAGTAATTATATTTAGGATTTACAAAATGAAGCAGAACATTTGAGGTTGGTTTGGGTTATTAAAATCTATGTTACAGTGTTTATTCATGGTTGATCTTGTAAACAATTATTCTAAAAGATACTATTTAGACAACATTTGATTAAAATATTTATAAATAAATCTAAAATATACAAATGTTAGCAGTTATTACATAATGCATTCAGGTCAGAATAGACACATCCTGATCATAAGTACTGGTGTCAGTTGCATAAACAAAGTTAAAACTGTCTTAAGAACTAGTCTGACCAACTAGCAGTTTGTTAAAGGGTTATTAGTCTTAAGTTTCAGGTTTAAATGATACCAATCTACATTTTTATGTAACTAACTAAGACTAGTCTTACAGAAAAAAATTAGATGTCTGAACATTTTATGCAACTGGCCCCTGGTTTTAATATCACTAAGGTCAGAGGTTAAAGGTCAAATACGAGTGGCGAAGCCCAGATGGAGGCTGCTGGGCACCTGTAGGAGTTCCAGTGCTTGTGGCGAGGAGCAAAAGGGAAAGGTGACCTGGAAACGATACTGTGAATCCATCATGAGCTGAGACGAGCCCTCACGCTCCTGCAGCAATGCCTGTTGCCATGGAGACAAAAACAAAGGCCAATCAGAAGTCTAGGTGATGCTTGATGCTCAATACTACAATAGAGTGCATTAGCTCCGCCCCCTTTTTCAGCAGCGCTGGTTCCGGAAGTATTTTTTCCCATAGAGATAAAAAAAAAGAAAGTCTTTATCCAAGTGTTATAAGCCATGAACCAAGCCAATCAGCTACGAGGTGAATCACAACATTACAACCTTTGATTTGAAGCTAAAGTATTTGAAAAGCGGACAAAATGACAAGATTGTGTACTTAACAGCTTTAGTGAGGGAAAGAACTACAATCCCATGAAGCATTGCAGACAGCATTCTCTAACTTAAACCAACTCGATCACATTCGCAGTGATTAATGTGAGTGGGTGGAGCTAAAGAGCAATTTAGGCTCGTGTTGCTTTTTTTCTAATCACTGATTGGTGGAACTTCTGCACAGCATCATGCGTAATGTAGTTTTTCCACTAGTAATTCTGCTGTTAAATATGATCATTTTAAAAATAGGCTGAAATAAACATTAACAACCTCGTAGCTCACAGAAAAGCTGGCTCTAAAGGTTTAGAAGTTATCTTTCAAAATCAATGTCTTTGTTTTTTTTATTCCTGAACCTGAATGTTGCGCTCTATTGATTTGTGATCATTTATCTTTATATTACTGTTCAAAAAGGCTTTTAAAAGAAATTATAATAAAATACTTTTATTCAGCAAAGAATCAAAATTGACACTAAAGCCATTCGTAATGTTACAAATGAATAAATAAATGCTGTAAATGCTGCTATTCATCAAAGAAAGCATGTATCATAGTTTCCACAAAAATATGAAGCATCACAACTGTTTTCAACATTGATAACAATTAGAAATGTCTCTTGAGCAGCGAATCAGCATATTAGAATGATTTCTGAAGGATCATGTGACGCTGAAGACTGGAGTAAATTCAGCTTTGCATCACAGGAATAAATGACATTTTAACATATATTCAAATAGAAAACAGTTATTTAAAACGGAAATATTATTGCACAATTTTCACTATTTTAATCCTTTTTAAAAAATTATACCGATCCCAAACTTTGAAACGGTAATATGCCTGCTTAAAAAAACAGAAAAAAAAAATCTTACCTGCACTTTGCGGACAAAGGACGGAGCCACTCGCTTTTCGAAATCATCAATGGGTGTGTAGGAGTTTAGGATCTTCACAATCTACAAAACCACAAAACAACCAGATTTGTATAAATCAAGACAAAGAATTGACATTCTACGGGCATGTTGGCACAATTTAAAGGTCGGGTATGTGATTTTCTTTTTTGACCATTTTTTCAAAATCACTTGAAATCCTATTCCTAACCCACTTACAGCCACTGAGTTAGAAGCGCTGAAATGAAAATTAAGCAATTTAATCATCTGTGGAACGGGCAGGACTCGAAAAACTCCAGCCGATAATTTCCAAGACCACCTAGAATCATTGGACAGAAAATGCGTCAATCAAACGGTCGTACCATCCCCCCCTCCCCCACTCGCGCGTGTCCCCTTCATGCGCATACTCAAAGCTCAAAGCTCGTGACCCAGTCACAGTAAGTGCAAGTCGCCCTGGTACAGAGAGAGAGGGTAAGTGCAATCTCGCGGATCTGAGTTCTGCAGATGCATGATTGCACGTCCATGTTCTTCGAATGGGTGGAGTCAGGGCCAGCGTTGGAGGAAAGAAGGTAGGACCTTTTGAGTTGTGTATTTTCAAAATCTGCCGGCCGTTTTGCAAATCCCATACCCTTCCTTTAAGTTCCTCTAAAATGAATTAGTGGGCAAACGGCATATGTAAAGCGGCACCTGCACGGACGAGAGCTCGGAGCACCTCTGCTTGATCTCGGCTGCGTCTTCATCGGTGGTCTTGTTGACCTGAAGAAGCCAGGCGACCTGAGACAGCGGCCCCAGCGTTTCCATGGCACAGCTGCTCTGCAGACCCTTCTCTCGCAGCCACTCCTCTAGGTAACTGATGTTACACCTGTAAAAGAAAGATGTCCATTAAACTCTGTTTCTGAGGACGTTCAGAAAGGCAAACTACCATCCCACCCATACTAGATCTCAACTTCATTTCCTCTGAGATGAATAAAGTCAAACAGAAAAAGATATCTCTTTCTTTACTCACTGTTTGATTGGTCTGCCAAGTTAAGAAATTTTAATACAAACTCTAATTAAAAACTAAATAACATGCAACATCTTGGAAACTAATAAAAAATAACATGCAACATATTGAGGTCATATGCAGTTTAAAAAACAGTATGCAATATACAGTATTCGCTACTGTTCAAACATTTGGGGTTGGTAAGATTTTTAAAAGATGAAATTAAAGACATAATAAAAATAACTGTTTTTTTATTTGTTTATATTTTAAAATGTAATCTATTCCAGTGATCAAAGCTGAATTTTCAGCAGTGTTATTTTAGTATCAGTGAGCTACTATTAAGAGTTTTTTTTTAAAATATACTTTAAAAATGAAATTGGAAAATATAAAAAAAACGAATTAAATTTTAGTAAAACTTTTTGTATGTTTTCGTCGTGGTTAAGTTTTTTTAAATATGTTTTTATAGTTTTTTTTTTTAGTTTTTTTTATTTAGTTTTAGTTATTTTAGTACATCAAGTTAAACTTTTAAAGACATTTTACCTTGACATTTAATTTAATTTAAAATGTATTTTATTTTATTTCAGAATTTTTTTTAACCTTTATTTAGTTTTTTTAAATGTTTTTTTTTAAATTGTTTTAGATAACTTTAATAACCCTTATTGTCAGCATCATTACTCCAGTCTTTAGTGTCACATGATCCTTCAGAAATCATTCTAATAAACTGATTTGCTGCTCAAGAAACATTTCTGATTATTATCAATGTTAAAAACAGTTGTGCTGCTGCATGTTTGTGGAAACAATGATACATTTTTTTCAGGATTCTTTGATGAACAAAGTTCAAAAGAGCAGCATTTATTTGAAACTCTGAATTTAAATCTTTTAGAACATTCTAAAAGTGTCACTTTTCAACAATTTAAAGGGTTAGTTCACCCAAAAATGAAAATTAAGTCATTAATTACTCACCCCCATGCTGTACCAACCCCGTAAGACCTTCGTTCGTCTTTGGAACACAAATGAAGATATTTTTGATTAAATCTGAGAGCTGGATCACTGCTACATAGGCTGCCTAAGGGACTGACACTTGACGGTCCAGAAAGTCATTAAAGAAAATGTTTAAATATTCCATGTGCCTACAGTGGCTCAACTATAAGTTTATCAAGCGACGAGACTACTTTTTGTGTGGAAAAACAAACAAAAATAACGACTTTATTCGACCATTCCTTTTCTTCCTTGTGGGCCTGAGACGAGAGTTCAAGAGATTTCCACGACGCGCACGCGCGAGAACTGAGATGAGGACGTTCTTCTTTGACTCCTTGTTACCGGCTGCTCACCGCTTAGAAGTATTACCGCCACCTACCGTATAAGATGACGTGTTGGAAGCGCAAAACTTTCTGTTTACAAGCAGAGGAAGACGCGCGCTGTACATACGCGTTTCAATTCGTAAATATGTCTACTGATTTCGACTTTTTAACCATTGTATATAATATAGCGAGACCTACAGCACATTAAGTGTCGAATTGAAAACCGTATGTACAGCGCGCGTCTTCCTCTGCTTGTAAACAGAAAGTTTTGCGCTTCCAACACGTCATCTTATACGGTAGGTGGCGGTAATACTTCTAAGCGGTGAGCAGCCGGTAACAAGAAGGAGTCGAAGAAGAACGTCCTCATCTCAGTTCTCGCGCATGCGTCGTGGAAATCTCTTGAACTCTCGTCTCAGGCCCACAAGGAAGAAAAGGAATAGTCGAATAAAGTCGTTATTTTTGTTTGTTTTTCCGCACAAAAAGTATTCTCGTTGCTTGATAAACTTATAATTGAGCCACTGTAGGCACATGGAATATTTAAACATTTTCTTTAATGACTTTCTGGGCCGTCAAGTGTCAGTCCCTTAGGCAGCCTATGTAGCAGTGATCCAGCTCTCAGATTTAATCAAAAATATCTTCATTTGTGTTCCGAAGACGAACGAAGGTCTTACGGGGTTGGTACAGCATGGGGGTGAGTAATTAATGACTTAATTTTCATTTTTGGGTGAACTAACCCTTTAACGCATCCTCGCTGAATAACAGTAGCGCTTACACACACACCTGATCTGCATGCCCTTCCGGCAGGAGCACAGGTCCTTCCGGAGCAGAATGCTGTTCACCGAGGTGGATCCGATGAGGTAGAAGAGCTGTCTTATGACCTGACCCTGCAGCTGCGTCTCCATGCCCTGCTGAGCCATGCTGGTGTGGAACGAGCCGAGCTGCCGCAGGATCGAGCTCACGCTGAACGCCTCAGTCCCGCTGAGGTCCCCGCCATCCTCGTACACGCTATTCGAGCGCTTGCGGACACCGGTGGGCTTCATGCTGGAGATTCCCTGAAGGCTCTCGTGCTCCAGCATCCCGGGGACTGAACAGAGAGAGGGGACTGTTTAACAAGAAATATGCATTATCATGTAAACGCCAATGTATCAACTTCATTTCCATACTGATCATGGGAAAGAGCGCGTCCTCCATCACGCTGATGAACTGATGGTAGATGTTGATGGCGAGGTCACTGAGAATCTGCCGGTGCTCTGACAGGTCGAAGTTCTTCAGGCAGTTCTTGTTCTGGCGAGGCGTGTTGTGCTTCATGAACTCCTGTTGATGGAGGGAAATCAAGGAATCTCATTGGTTGGTTTCAGGCATTATATAAATAAGATATCTTAGACCCTTTGAAATTATGTGTTGTATTAATAATAATACATTGTATTTAGGGCTTGAGATTATTAGCTTTTTTGCTCACTCACAGTGGGTAGTGGTTTTCCAAAGTTTCTAGCCACTCAGCATTTTCGCTGGCCATAATTTTGACATCGATACCATGGGGAAAAACTGCCATTTAGATATTTTTAATATTCTCTTATTATTTTCCAGCAGGTATATTAGGCTGCTGTCACTTTAAGACCTGACGCACAGATCCATTACACTGTTACACATGCGTTTTCCTTCTCAACTGTTCACGTTCACTTAAAACATAACTGACTGTGTTTAGGTGAATGCTTGGCAAGAACGGCATTTTGACATTGTTTTGTGTGTATTTGACTGTTTACGTGCAATAAGCAGAGAACAAGAACTCAATTTAGTGCTGAGAGGCAGCTTTATGTGCCGCACTTTGGGTGTGATCACAAAATCTGAAGGAATGAGTCAAATGTTCTCAACTGTTTACGTTCACTTAAAACATACAGTATACATACAGTAACTGACTGTTTAAATGAATACTCGAGAATGGTCTAAATGAAGACCAGAATTTTGACATTATATTTTGTGTATTTGATTGTTTCAGCGCAATAAGCATCGTAAAAAAAATCTGTGGGAATGAGTCAAATTATTTGCAATACGCGCAATTCCACGTCGAAATTCAAGCCCTGTAACACCAACAATATTCATCCGGAGCAAATGAAACGAGTGAGTGAGGAGAGGCGGGTTTGTGTGTCACTCGCTGTCGGAGAGATGAGAGAGAAAGAGAGAAAGAGCAGCTGGTATCCTGTATCTATTCTGCAGAAAATAAGTATTGGAAGTGTTTCAGATATTTCAGTATCGATATGTATTGAAAAATCTATATTTTTGACAACACTACATTGCAGCTAGTTTACTATTTCAGATGCCTTTTTAAAAGACTACAATTAAAAAAACGTATAAATTATATATAAAATTCAACCCGTCAAAGTTTCTAGTAGGAGTGACTGCGTTACACACCACTGCTGAAATACACACACGTTTGGAGGGTTGGTGGGTGTTAATGTCAAGCCCTGATTGTATTTATAATGTGCTTTTCTCACACCCAAAGTGCTACAAAACAAGAAATGGAAGTAAAATACAGAAACTACAGACATAATACAATACAATAAATGCAGTAGAACACATATTAAAGCTACACTGTGTAACTTTTTTAGTTTATTCTTAGCTAAAAACACTTAACACAAAAATAGATGTGCTCATTAATGTATATTTACTTCGTTCAAGTAATAAAGTATTCTCGTGAGTGTATGATATGCCATTGAAAATACATACGGGTAAGGGGTTCTAATGTCGGTCGCCATGTTGCCCCTCCATCTTGAAAGTACATTAGCCAAAGAGGGACATACCCGTTAATTCAAGCTTCGCCTTTCGCGTTTTAACACTCGATGGCACCGTGTCGAATGTGAAGTGGGGGATTGCTTGAGACTGATATATAAAAACCTGAAAGCCTTTTTGAAAGTCTGTTGCTGATGGAGGATCACTCTTATTCTCGAGGATACGTATCAGAGTCGCCAAGGAAGCGAAAAAGGGTTAAAAGTTAAAAATAAAAGTTACTTTACTAAGATTGCATTCGTCTGGGAACCTGATAACTGATGTTAGCAATGAAATGGTAAAAAAATTACGAAAACATAAAACTATTATTCATTTTACATAGATGTCATAACCTATATGTTACCTGACAAATTAAATTACTGCAAATTATAATAGTTTTCTAAAATAACCTCATCACTTGAAGGAACACTCATAGACGAGGTCGAACTGGAAGCCATGTTAATCTTGGACTACATTGGCCACCGTAGGAGTTAAAATATACCAGAGATAAAATATAGTCATATACCTTTTCACCGCTAGATGGGGGTAAAAATCACAAAGTGTAGCTTTAAATAACTCCATACTCTATTGAAGAGTTAAATGTATCTATTGAATGTACATTTTATTGGGTCTTTAATAGTAAAGGAGAAACACACAGAAAAAAGCTTTACCTCGTCCCCGCTGTACTGTTTGAGACAGTTGAGGAAGTGATATGTGTTGGAGAGCCAGAAGGACAGAACTTCAAAATTCTCCTGGTGGCCCTAAAAATCATAGTCATCATCATAATCGTCATCATTTAGGAAACTCTACGACATCCAGCAGCAAAGCCCCATGTCAGAGGTTTCTCAAGAGTGTGTTTGAAAGAGGCAGAATACATGCAAGCTGCTAGTTTGAGGATATAGTCATCTATTTTGGTCATGCCAGTTTTGTTTGAATAGCATTAGTTTGCTTGAAATTAAAACATAATGCAGCGCGTGTTAGAAGTAATTCATACTTCACCCTGAAGAAAACAGAAAAAAGTCCCTTACTGAGATGATCTCTTTAATGGCTGTAATGATGCCGTGCATGAGGGACTTGAGCTTGTTTCCATCGTTGAGGTAATCGGAGTGTCTCACACACATGAAGAGGAGATGTGCAGCCAGACCGGGGATCATTTGCACACCCACACCGCGAGGTTTCAGCTCTGCAGATTACAAACCAATGATTAAGTTATGAGTTACGATTTTAACTTACACAGGCTTCACAATATAGATTTACCGAGTATGAGCGTCCGGATCAGCCTGCTTTCATCCTCCTTCTTGTACTCCAACATGCCCAGGTACTCTTTGGGCACGGCCGGTACTGCTTTCTGATTGGCTGATGAGAATATGAAACATGCAGAGGATGAGACCGGATTGACTACAGTAAATGTGAAAGCTGGTAAATGAAGAGAGTTTTACCTGTCACATGTGTTTGAAGAGCTTTGATTTGGTCTTGAAGTCGTTTTATCAACCTGTCCTTCATGTCTGACTGCTCCTCAAAGTCCTGAAACAAGAAGAAAATCATCTTAACATTAGATTAAGATTAACAAATTGACTTTTTGGTTCGCCAAATACCTAAATGTCCTTCAGGAAGACAGATTTTTGTGGCACTAACAGTCTAAATTTTAAATATATGCATAAATAAATAAATAGATAAAATAAGTAAATAAATCCACACATTCATGCATTAATAAAATATATACAGTATATATTGTATTATTGTACTGTTTTTGCTATGAGGGGGTGCTTTTATATATTATGCATGTATGCTTTGGAAAAAAAAGCTAAATGAATGCATGTAAGCATAAATGCAATCATGAGCGTGACCTTTCACACACACACACACACACACACACACACACACACACACACACACACACACACACACACACACACACACACACACACACACACACACACACACACACACACACACACACCATATTCTCAGCTGTGAGGCGGGACGTCTCCTGTCTGAGTTTGTTCTTGGCTTCGCTCTCTGAGAGCTGAGCTTTCTGCAGCTGCTGGTTCTCCTCCTGCAGGTCAGCCATCTGTCCCTCCATCTCTTCTCTTCTTCTCTCGCTCTCTGTAATCTTCTCCTCCAGGTGCCTATGAACAGAAGCACAACACCTGCTTCTTTAGCCTTGAGCCACAGTCTACTAGTGTAAATAGAGTTTGAGGGTAATAAACGCCTCACCTGCGTTGCGATTGCTCCTCTTCAACAGTGTGCTGAATCTCTTTGGATAACTCCTTTATTTTTGCTGCAACATAAAATTTAAGTTGTAAAGAAGTGACAACAGATAAAACATTTTCATATTAAGGCCTACCACAACTGAATAAATAGATAGCCCAGTCTGTAGTGATTGGTCTACTCTGCTCTGATTGGTCAGATGGCCCAGTCTGTTGTGATTGGTCTACTCTGCTCTGATTGGTCAGATGGCCAAGTCTGTAGTGATTGGTCTACTCTGCTCTGATTGGTCAGATGGCCCAGTCTGTAGTGATTGGTCTACTCTGCTCTGATTGGTCAGATGGCCCAGTCTGTAGTGATTGGTCTACTCTGCTCTGATTGGTCAGATGGCCCAGTCTGTTGTGATTGGTCTACTCTGCTCTGATTGGTCAGATGGCCCAGGCTGTAGTGATTGGTCTACTCTGCTCTGATTGGTCAGATGGCCCAGGCTGTAGTGATTGGTCTACTCTGCTCTGATTGGTCAGATGGCCCAGGCTGTAGTGATTGGTCTACTCTGCTCTGATTGGTCAGATGGCCCAGTCTGTTGTGATTGGTCTACTCTACTCTGATTGGTCAGATGGCTCAGTCTGTTGTGATTAGTCTACTCCGCTCTGATTGGTCAGATGGCTCAGTCTGTTGTGATTGCTCTACTCTGCTCTGATTGGTCAGATGGCCCAGTCTGTTGTAATTGGTCTACTCTGCTCTGATTGGTCAGATTGCCCAGTCTGTTGTGATTGGTCTACTCTACTCTGATTGGTCAGATTGCCCAGTCTGTTGTGATTGCTCTACTCTGCTCTGATTGGTCAGATGGCCCAGTCTGTTGTACTTGGTCTACTCTGATTGGTCAGATGGCCCAGTCTGTTGTAATTGGTCTACTCTGCTCTGATTGGTCAGATGTCTCAGTCTGTTGTGATTGGTCTACTCTGCTCTGATTGGTCAGATGGCTCAGTCTGTTGTGATTGGTCTACTCTGCTCTGATTGGTCAGATGGCCCAGTCTGTAGTGATTGGTCTACTCTGCTCTGATTGGTCAGATGGCCCAGGCTGTTGTGATTGGTCTACTCTGATTGGTCAGATGGCCCAGTCTGTTGTGATTGGTCTACTCTGATTGGTCAGATGCCCCAGTCTGTTGTAATTGGTCTACTCTGATTGGTCAGATGGCCCAGTCTTTTGTGATTGGTCTACTCTACTCTGATTGGTCAGATTGCCCAGTCTGTTGTAATTGGTCTACTCTGCTCTGATTGGTCAGATGGCCCAGTCTGTTGTGATTGGTCTACTCTGATTGGTCAGATGGCCCAGTCTGTTGTAATTGGTCTACTCTGATTGGTCAGATGGCCCAGTCTGTTGTGATTGGTCTACTCTGCTCTGATTGGTCAGGTGGCCCAGTCTGTTGTAATTGGTCTACTCTGATTGGTCAGATGTCTCAGTCTGTAGTGATTGGTCTACTCTGCTCTGATTGGTCAGATGTCTCAGTCTGTTGTGATTGGTCTACTCTGCTGATTGGTCAGATGGCCCAGTCTGTTGTGATTGGTCTACTCTACTACAGTGTTTGAGGGCAGGTGAAAGTAGACGTTGTTTGCAGGCATTATGCAAATTTGTTACAAACGTACGTAGGTTTGTGCAGGAAGTAAGACTGGAATTACTGACGACTCGTTTCAGGCAGTTCAGAATCGGTTCTTTCTCCATTAACTCCATTTATCTGCACTTTGATCTTTGAAACTTTGCAGACCTTTTACATTCAATTACACTACATGAACGTAATATCGGAAAAAGGATAATAGGCATAATAATAAAATAAGAAAAGCATAATAATATTTTTCTGCATGCATAAAACCTAGTGTATTTAAAATCTGGTTGGCTTACCGCTCATCTCAGCGCTCTGATCTTGTAACTGGGTCTCCAGCTCGTGTTTGTGGCGGTTCAGTTCCGACACCTGCTGCTTCAGCTCTGGAATCACCTGCACACAGGAAGTCTCCGTCATCACCAGGTGACTATGTTTATTGGTGGAGTAGATGATAGTTTTAACCAATCTGGGGAGTGGGGTGGGACTAAGCTTCAACGATCGTTCCTGTTTGGCTCAGAGGAACAAACCGCATGGGTTTCTTTAAAACAATCAATGCCGATCAAAACTTGATGACGCAATCACGTTCACTACGGAGCCTCTGAATGTCCAACTGAGACAAACGCAATACCACAGAAAAGCCGAGAATCTCCTCTTTACAAGACGCTTTAAAACGGTTATTAAAGTTATTAAACATTTAAGAACAATAGTTATTTTTAAGGGTTAAACTATGACTCTAAATAAACATAGAAGCTACATAAATACACTCTACCATGTTCTCAGCAGCGAGGCGGGCCACTTCCTGCCCGATGCTTTGGTTGACGGTACTTTTCTCCTGAAAGAGAGCTTTATGCTGCTCGTTCTCTCGGTTTAAATGTTCGTTTTTGAAGACCAGAGCTTCCAGTTGACTCTCATAAGCCTCTTTCAGCTCCCGATGCTGAGTTTCCATCACCCTGAGAAAGGAGGAGAGTAAATTTGCTAATTTGATGAAATGGTCATCTACTTTGATGTATAATACATATTATATGTATATATACATAAATAATATATATTATTTATATAAATTAAATAGTTGCAAAAGCATGTTTACTTTTCTTTAAAGGGACATTGTGTAGGAATTTCTCCCATCTAGCGGTGAAATTGTATTTTGCATTCAAGCGAATTGTGCTCTCCAGCGCCTCGCTTTTTCAAATGCGTGTTGCATCTACGGTAGCCGCTATGTACCAAAAAGCTATGACAGGATGTCATCTAATAGCACTTCGTCGAGTAACTCTTGTTTTTTGTAATCTCTGGTCACGTTTCCTTTTACGTTCTATTTTGGACTTTTTTGGTGACGAGGATTTCTTCTCCTGTGGCTCGGCATATGTATGGTCCGCCATTAAAAATAATGCAGCCTTTTAAACTTGCCGGGGCAGTGACAAGCGCCTCTCACTGCTCTGCTCCTCCGTTTCTGCTGCTTTCAGTTACTGGCTCTGAACGAAAACGCGTTGGCCTAGTACTTTTTGTCCCTCTCTGCTATTATAGTTTTTCAAGATGGCGGAACTACATGGAAGCCTCTCGTGGACCTACCCGTCCCATGTATATAAAGATAATAAATTCTTCGTTTACGAGGATAAGTCAGATAATTGGCAGAGGTATTTGTACACCATTGAGGACATATTTATGAATAAAAATATTGATTTTAGATAATAAAATACCTAAAAAAGTACACATTGTCCCTTTAAGCAATTTTTTTTTTCTTTTTGATGAGAAAACAAACACTTATGGATTAAACTGAAAACCTTTAGAGGTCATACTTTGCAGCTTTCTCCACGCCGTCAAAAGCAGTGAGAAGATCAGCTCCATCATCATTATCTGAGGCTTCTTTATTCAGCCTGGAGTAAAAGAGACAATCTGAATCAATCTAATCCAGATAACAATCAGCACTGACAATCCCAATACTCCAATACGCACCTGTGGATGAGATCTTCCTCTGCAGTGTGACCGAGCAGCTGCCTCGCGATTAAACTCATCTTAGCTGAGGGCATACAAATGGATAAAGACAGCTCAGCATTTTATAGTTTTACATGTTCATTGTTTTATAGTATGTTTTATACCTCTGGCTTGAAGACTTTGAGCTCTCTTGATTTTATCAGCTTCAGCTCGTTGCATCTGCAGGCTGTTGATTTCTTTCCGTAAATCTGGTATGACCTTCAAATGTCACAAAAAAGTAATTGTGTGTGTGACTGACAGAGAAAAACCCAATACATTAAGGTCCATATTAATAACCAATGTATAAAGGCCTGTTTACACCAAGAACAGTAACTATAAAGACAACTATACTATAACTATATTATCTCTTTAAAGTCAGGTGGATTCTGATTGGCTGTCAATGTTTTTTATAATTTAGCAGCTCGGAAAAAAACTTTGTGGTTATCGTCCTTGGTTAACATTAGATTTGCATTTGCAGAAAGGAAAACTAGTGCTTTAAAATCGGGAAAAGAAGAAAGCTTTAGAGAAGTTCAGGTTTCAGGCTATAGAGGACAAAATCTGAAAAAAACGATAAATAAGTAAAGATACAAATAAATATGCACGAACCACACATTCAAATCTATAAATAATCAAATGTAAATCATGTATACTGTATAATATTTGTAAATAATAAAATATTCAATAATATTCAATATAAAAAAATATAAGGAGATATACAATTAATTAAATAATAATAAAAGAAATTGGAGAATTACTATGAAGACCTAAAAAAAACATTAGAGATTAAAAATCGAAGATAATTATTGGAATTTTTTTTTTTAAATATAGTTAAAGCTTTTAATTTAGCATTTCCTTTAACATTTTTCACAACATTTACATTAACATTTCACCAAACATTTCATTTATATGGTATTATTTTAGCATTGCTGAGAATTTAATCAATTATTGGTAACGCTTTACAATAAGGTTCATTAGTTAACTACATTAGTTAACATTAACAAAGATTAGCAAATGCTGAAGAAGTATTGTTCATTTTTAGTTCATGTTAATTTCAACATTTACTAATACTTTATTAAAATCTTGTTAACATTAGTTAATGCACTGTGAACTAACATAAACAAACAATGAACAGCTGGATTTGTATTAACTAACGTTAACAAAGATGAACAAAAACAGTAACAAATGTATTGCTCATGGTTAGTTCATGTTAGTTAATACATTAACTAATATTTAATAAATGAACCTTATTGTAAAGTGTTACCTAATTATTTGTATATTTCCACGCACATTTGATTTATTTTTGCAGGGTTCATTGTCAATAGTCAATATTAGGCTTCGGTTTACTGTAAATGCCTTGGAAGCACTGTAATAAAACAGCCATTTGTACCTGTTCTTAAAAAAATGGGGGAAAAAATGTAAGAAAAAAAGAGAAACGCAGAGTTGGAGTTGTGATTCACCTTGACGTGTTTGGTGAGCTGCAGCAGTTGTTCTTGCAGTTCTGCGTTGACCTTCATGTCGTCCTCCACTTGCGTCTGGAGTCTGATTCGCTCCTCTCTCAGTCTACGGCTTTCCTCTTTCAGTGCTACGATCTCTTTATCCGAGTCTTCCTTCTGGAGTTCACCGTTGTGCTCCGCCACCCTGACAGAACAGGACGCAATTGGACAAACAAGTTTGGACAAAGGTCTGGGGCCGTATTCACAAAGAATTTTAAGGCTAAAAGTAGCTCCTAACTGGCGAATTTAGGAGCAACTCCTAAAAATAATGGGCGTGTCACTCCTAACTTTAGGACTCCTAATTTTTTTGACTAAGAGTAATTCACGAAGCATTTTAGCCCTAAAAGTAGCAGCTAAGCCTGGGACAGCTTAAAAGAAGTCGAGAGGACTCCTAACTCACTAAGACCTATTCACAAACCGCTTTTTGTGGCATTTCACGTTACGATGTTTTGAAATGCGTATGCGCCGGCTACAGCTTCCAATCGCGAGGGAACAATTTTGCATTGTAGGCATAGGGATGCAACAATGCCACCAACAACAACCAAAACTAGGCTACTCACTGCATGTAAACTAATTGTAACGTTTCATTGTGAATCAAATCAAAATGTTCTTCTCTTTGCAAATGTAGGCAGAGGAATATAGTGACAGATTAATTCAATAATGTTGCAAAGATATTGCATCAATCCATATGTTTCAATAGGCTACTAGGCTATTTGTTTTTCCTTACTCTTTATTCATTTTGGCTATTTATTCAGTTATTCATCATCTTCCGTCCTTCGCACTACTTGTGTAGCGCACGCATTCTCAGACCTGTCACCTGTCACTCATTATCGTAGGGGGAGGTGTTTGGAATCATTCCCGCGTTACAATCATCAGCCAATCAAGGTGGTCACTTCAGTCAAGCTCGTGCATGAGTAATGACGTCATCCATAGCAACGAAGACTGACTCTTAGTTTAGGAGTTGTCACTTTTCTTTACTAAGAGTAGGTCTGAAAGGCGTTGTGAATAACTTTTAAGAGAAAACTCCTAGCTAAAATCTTTTAGTGCGATTTAGGAGTACTCCTAGTGGTAAGATAAAATGCTTTGTGAATACGGCCCCAGATTGATAGCCAAACAAAAGGAAACGGGAACTCAAAGTTGGGTCTGTTCCTCACAAAGTTATCAAGACGCCCACTTTTGGGCCATTTTATGGTGTTTTTTTGAGCTTGTGTATGAGCAACTTTGAGATTCACTGAGGAAATGAACGAGTAAATAATTTTTGGAGAAACTATCCCATTAAGAAAGCGCTCTTACTTTCTAAACCTCTCCTCTCTTTCCAGATCATCCATCAGCTTTCTCTTTACATCCTCAAATTGATCTGGAAAACAAATGTTTCGTAAGTTACAGTCACATACTCTTCATTATCACGGTTTTAAAAACAGCTCACTCTTCACCTTGCATCTGCAGGGTCGTGTCTTTCAGTTTCTGCTCCAAAGCTTTATTCACCTGAACCAGTTTCTCTTTATCATTCTGAAGCAGAGCGATTGCCTTAGAGGAGAGAACAAAGTGAACAACCTCATGATTATACTCAATACTGTATCAATGCTACAAAGATATTGTACAAATCAGTGTGTCTATTACCTGATTGGACTCTTCTGAGTGTGTTCTCGCTCTCTCCTCTAAAGCTGTCATCTCATTGGTTAGCTTTCCAAGCTCCACCTCCAGAGCCTGAATCTTTTCTAGTCCGTGAGCTCGTGCATTAGACAAGCTGGCGAGTCTCTCCATGAGGCCACGGTTCTCTTTATTCTTGAGGAAAAGAGAGAAAGGGCTTGTATTTCAGAGACACTGCAGAAAATGACATATTTAAAGAGTGCGGATTAAGTCTCTAAATACAAATAAACACAACTAGCTGAGCCTGTGACACAAATAGCAATACGATTAAATGAAGATCAAATAGAGACTTTGGTTGAACTCTCCAGAAAAAAGAGCCCAGTGATCTCCCATGTCTCTTCTAGAGTTTAAAAAAAAAATCGCAACAGTGTATCAAACTTTGGTCAAATTTGACAAGATACCAAAGTGGGAGATTTCAATATGAACACTTCTCAACAAGAGATATGAAAGCTGCTCTCCACAATCATTTTATAGCTCTTTATACTTGCTGTATATCGACTACTACTCCCGTTTGTGTCTATTTTCATTTAAACAAAAATAATTTTATAAGAAACATCTGAGACAAAGTTCATAATTAATTCTCCCTGAGATATGATGAACATCCTTGATCAATAACCTTTTCCAGGTTGTCTGATCGTACCTGCTCTTCCACTTTCTTGCGCAGCTGCTGGACTCTGTAGGAAAGCTGAACGTTGATGACCAGCCGTCGCATTGTTTGAAATCGCCGGCGCACCAGCCAAGCTCGAGCGTACTTCTGCAGAACCAGAGCCTTGTGCTCCGCCACCATCTATAATAAGCACACACAAGCAATTGAATTGACATGATCAAACTTGTGACCTGCATGGTCAAAAATGCTTCAACAAAATCACAAACGATGAGACTGGTTGCTTTGCCTTTCTGTAGCGTTTGCGGGCCATCCATCCTCTGGTGTAGGCCTGTATGATGACTGCAGCCCTCAGGACGAGCTGGTAAATCTTCCGCACCAGATACCCACGACAGTGTCTCTGAATCACCACAGCGGCCCAGCCCTGCTTCAGCGCCAGAGCTGTCACCGTGCGTCTGAGACAGGAAAGCAAGGTTTTTCAGGATAAATTCATTTCTGTGATCATCCTAACTGTAATGTTCTCCAAAAGTAGCATATAACGGAAAGTTCTGTGCTATTTTTTAGTTGTCCTTGTATAGACAATTAAACAATACAACAGATCAAGTCAGTTGCGTCACATCAGCTATATATCACATCAGCTTGACATGTCTTGACAAGCGCCTTTTGAACTGAAAATAAGTGTGAACAAGTGAATAACAGTTTAAAGGAGCAGTAAGCGATTTCTGAGAAACGCTGTTGAAAGTGATTCAGTCTGCACAACACACTTGTGACTACTCAGCAGTAGGGGGCGTGTCCACTCATTATGGGGGAGGAGAGTGAGTGGGCCAATCAGCAGTAGGGGGCGTGTCCACTCATTATGGGGGAGGAGAGCGAGTGAGCCAATCAGCAGTAGGGGGCGTGTCCACTCATGATGGAGGAGGAGAGCGAGTGAGCCAATCAGCAGTAGGGGGCGTGTCCACTCATGATGGAGGAGGAGAGCGAGTGAGCCAATCAGCAGTAGGGGGCGTGCCCACTCATGATAGGGGAGGAGAGCGAGTGAGCCAATCAGCAGTAGGGGGCGTGTCCACTCATGATAGGGGAGGAGAGCGAGTGAGCCAATCAGCAGTAGGGGGCGTGTCCACTCATGATGGGGGAGGAGAGCGAGTGAGCCAATCAGCAGTAGGGGGCGTGTCCACTCATGATGGGGGAGGATAGCGAGTGGGGAGGAGAGCGAGTGAGCCAATCAGCAGTAGGGGGCGTGTCCACTCATGATTGGGGAAGAGAGCGAGTGAGCCAATCAGCAGTAGGCGGCGTGTCCACTCATGATGGGGGAGGAGAGCGAGTGAGCCAATCAGCAGTAGGGGGCGTGTCCACTCATGATAGGGGAGGAGAGCGAGTGAGCCAATCAGCAGTAGGGGGCGTGTCCACTCATGATGGGGGAGGAGAGCGAGTGAGCCAATCAGCAGTAGGGGGCGTGTCCACTCATGATAGGGGAGGAGAGCGAGTGAGCCAATCAGCAGTAGGGGGCGTGTCCACTCATGATGGGGGAGGAGAGCGAGTGAGCCAATCAGCAGTAGGGGGCGTGTCCACTCATGATGGGGGAGGAGAGCAAGTGGGGAGGAGAGCGAGTGAGCCAATCAGCAGTAGGGGGCGTGTCCACTCATTATGGGGGAGGAGAGCGAGTGAGCCAATCAGCAGTAGGGGGCGTGTCCACTCATGATGGTGGAGGAGAGCGAGTGGGGAGGAGAGCGAGTGAGCCAATCAGCAGTAGGGGGCGTGTCCACTCATGATGGGGGAGGAAAGCGAGTGGGGAGGAGAGCAAGTGAGCCAATCAGCAGGAGGGGGCGTGTCCACTCATGAATGGGGAGGAGAGCGAGTGAGCCAATCAGCAGTAGGGGGCGTGTCCGCTCATGATGGGGGAGGAGAGTGAGTGGGCCAATCAGCAGTAGGGGGCGTGTCCACTCATGATGGGGGAGGAGAGCGAGTGAACCAATCAGCAGTAGGGGGCGTGTTCACTCATGATGGGGGAGGAGAGTGAGTGGGCCAATCAGCAGTAGGGGGCGTGTCCACTCATGATGGGGGAGGAGAGTGAGTGGGCCAATCAGCAGTAGGGGGCGTGTCCACTCATGATGGGGGAGGAGAGCGAGTGAACCAATCAGCAGTAGGGGGCGTGTCCACTCATGATGGGGGAGGATAGCGAGTGAACCAATCAGCAGTAGGGGGCGTGTCCACTCATGATGGGGGAGGAGAGCGAGTGAACCAATCAGCAGTAGGGGGCGTGTCCACTCATGATGGGGGAGGAGAGAGAGTGAGAAAGAGGGAGATTTGAAGAGAAATGGGTGAGAGACATTACAAAAGAGAAATGGTCAGAGGAATATCACTGGAAAAAGAGGGGTTATGATCAGGCTAGAGCTTGAGGACCTGTGTTAATATTAGAAAAGCTTTCCAGCGCTGGAGACCGAAGCTGGAAGGCCTGAAAACAGACGCTGTGGTTGTGTTGTTTCTGCTCCATTTGTGAGTAACATTGGTTTTTGCTAAGTTTCACAGAACCAAGATATGCTGTTGTTGTAATGTTACGTACAGTAACAGGACAGTTTTGAGTGTCATTGTTTGTCTGGAGCTGGTGTGCTGCTGGAACTAACAAACTCTTGCTTACCCTTGTGTACTGTATATGTAATTTTTTTTGTTCTTTCTTGTCGTTTGTCCGTTATCTTTGCTTTATTTTTCATGAAACATTATTTTGCTTCACTTCTGCTATGACAAAGTGACATCCACCCTTGCATTGCGTGTTCGAGCATTTTGGGGGCGGAGTAATGAAGCGAGGGTTTTAAGCATCTCAAGATGCATGTATTTTACTCCATTCTGTTGTGCCAATTTCTAGCCGTTTTAAAACCATCCGTTAACATGACCATTTAAATGTTTAGGGTCAATAATATTTAGTTAATACTTTTATTCATTAAGGATGAATTAAGTTAATCAAAAGTGACAGTAAAGGCATGTATAATGTTACAAAAGATTGCTATTTCAAATAAATGCTGTTCTTTTGAACCTTCTAGTCATCAAAGAATCCAAAAATATATATATTTTCCACAAAAATATGAAGCAGCAGCACAACTGTTTTCAACATTGATAATCTGAAATGTTTCTTGAGCAGCAAATCATCATATTAGAATGATTTCTGAAGGATCATGTGACACTGAAGACTGGAGTAAATTCAGCTTTGCAACACAGGAATAAATTACATTTGAATTTTTTTTTAAATTGTAATAATATTTCACAATATTACTGTATTTTTGCAGTATTTTCAAGAAAGATTTAAGACGGTCAAGTTAAAGGGATACTTCAGGATTTAGCATTAAGCTTTGTATTAGTAGGAAACCTGTAGTATTTTCGAATTACCGTGCTTTCCACCCTCATATCCCCTGAGACGAGAGATTTATGTATTTTTTTTGTCTGGAAAAAATCCTCCGATGGCGCAAAAATCATCATTTCATCATCATCATCATCATCAGTATTTTTTGTCCAGAGGCTCAAGACTACAGTCAGTAGTAGGGGCCGTCCCGCATGTTCCCGACCCGCCCATAGAGGCTGGGATCTCACTCACAGAATGGACACATAGTGTCAGACATCTTTTTTGGAAGCTAAGCTAGCAGGCTCTTGTTCTGTGGAGAAAGCTGAGTATTAGGGGTTACCATCCTCTTTATCCCGGACATGTCCGGCCGTCGATGTCCGGGATTCAGCTTTTGCTTTCTCCAGTCGCCATTCATTGTTTACATGCACACCTTTTGTTTCAATCTAACTGAATTCATTCCGATTGGTGAATCTGAATGTAGTGTTTACATGAACGCTAAACAAGCGATCGGTTGATGTGCGTTTTAACATTGCTAAGAAAATTCCCGCTCCTCCGTGAGAGATACGAGACCGGTGCGTCTCACAGGTGTCGCTCATCGGTAATCACGCCACCGGCCTCTCGCCGTTCTCCCGCGGCTCTCACTCGTCCTGCTCGCCACAGTAAACATGATGAATGGCGACTGTAGAACGCAAAAGCCGAATCCCGGACATTTTGGGCGATCTCGAAACACATTTTCGGGCAGACTCATCACGGAGACTCACTAGTAGCCTAGACTTGTTGTTTAACTACTGCGCTCCGTTACCGGTGGGCGTGGCCTCCTAGGGCAGCGAAGCAAGTGCATTCTGGGAGTTGTTGTCTTTCATCCACATCAGCCAAAAATACATTTTCTTGCTTTTCTCAGTCTAGAAAGCTCGAAATTCAAAAATAATTTTACATTTCTTCTACATAAATGACCCATTTTAAATACACATTCATTTTCCAGAGGTGAAGTATCCCTTTAAAATACCGTTTTGGATCGCTAGTGCTCTGGAAACACTCACCTGATCTGTTTCTTTCCACGCACGTACTGTTGTATAGTGATGGCAGCTTGTCTCATGTGCAGGAACCTGCGTCTCTGCCTCCAGCCCCTCACGTGCTTCTGAACGGTCACGCAAGCCGCACGCAGATGATCCAAACGCAGTTTCTCCAGGTACGCCACCTGTCCCGCCCGGAAGAAGATCTTCGTCCGACCAAACTTGTACTGGTTGGAATCCTGCAATGCACCAAAGATGACACTTTTCAGAACATGGTTGAAGATCACAAGCTCTCAGATGAACCACAGTGCAGTTCTCTTACAGGAATGAGTTTCTGCAGGACCGTCCTGCACGTCTGCTTCTTCTCTCCCAGCTTCAGCTCTGACTGGCTCATCAAGATACTGTAACGGCTGTAAAACTCGATATACGTCCACCTGTAAGGATAGACAGAGAGGATGAGACTTTACAGAAAAGAGAGAGACCAGTCAAACATTGCTAATCTGTAGCAAGATGCTGCTCTGTGGCGTTTTAAGCTTGCTTGGTTGGATCTTCTAGTGTGTCTTGAGATTTGGTTGGATTTTTTCACTTTTAAATTTTGTTGTATTAAAAAAATATGCATAACTCTCACAAAAACATGTCCAGGTCACATTTCACACAAAGATCATAAGAAAAAAAAACAACCAAACTAACAATAAATATGTATTTTTAAGGAATTATTCTAATGATGACACTGTGACATTGTTTTTGCAATTAAACACAATTCAGAATACAATATATATTTTTAAATACTACGTGAATATTACAGTAATTGGTTTTCAAATTATACAGTTTAAAAAAAATGTGTATAAACAAACCAATAAATATTATAGTATTTATTAATGTTTTGAACTAGTTTGTATTTTTTTTTTTTTTTTTTTTTCATTTTAATTTTAGTTCAAGTTTTAGTAATTTTGTTAGTTTTTTATATTTCTATGTAGTTTGAATTTATAAAAAATACATTTAAAACATTTTATTTCAGTTTTAGTAAATTTTCTATGTGCTTGTCATTTTTATATTTCTATTTAGATTTAATTTATTTTTAGTCATTTTGTTATGTGCTTTTTTATGTTATTTTTAATCGTTTTTAATATTTACAGGTATATTCAGCATTCATTTATTAATGCTAGATATAAATATTAAAAAACTAATACAAATATTATATATTTTTTAAATATATATAAATAAAATATTTTATTTCAGCTTCAACCTAAAACTATTTAATTTCAGTTAGCTGCCAAAGAAACATTTTATTTAATTTTTATTTTAGCTTCATTTCAATGAAATTTTTATACTTTTATAGTTTTACTTAATGATGAAAATGAAAACACTGATATTCTGTCCTAAATATATATGACTATAGATATGCCTTCCTAAATATTTCTGTTTTGTGTCATTCAGTCATGTGATAACACACACATACAGTATGAAGATCACAGAGTCTTCACAGAGAATGAAGTTAAAAAGGCCACATAGTGATGTTTTGATGGTGCCAATTAGGCTGAACTAAAACTTGTGAGATGGTAGAAGATTTCTGAGAACTTCACATATAAGTTCTGCCAAATCACACTGAACCGACAGACGCAGACCAACGCCGACAGTCACCAGATTACAGCACGTCACTTCTCACAGGAGTGACACACCGATCCGACAAAACTCGACGAAGAGTCTGTTGCCGTCAGTCGGCGCGGTGTGGCATGAACTTGAGTTAATGCCGGTCACCTGGATGGGTAACTCTGGGCACTGATGCGGATGGTCTCCAGCACACCACAGGCCCTCAGCTGCTGCACCACACGCTTAGAGTCGTACCTGAGCAAACGCACACACACACACACAGTTTCATTTACTCTATACAACCAACAGAAAGTCCCAAATAAAATAATTCAGGCCTATCACTTACTCAAATGGCATTTTCTCCTCATTGGGTTTAACACAGCGCACATAATGAGGTGTAGTAGCGTTCAGCGTCTCCATTAACAGGGACAAGGAACTTCGAAACTGTGATCAGACAGAAGATAAAGATGTTAAAGATGATACACATCCTATAGAGAACACCATTGTTTTTTGTCTCAATGAATTGATCGAGTTCATGACCCAGAATGAGCTGTTGTCATATGCATGAAAGAGTCTTTTTAAACCACTCAATATCATTATTTGTGTGTTACAAGCATTCAAATAATCAATAGGATAAAAGTTTATAGATTGGATCTAAACACAGCAGATGGTCTGGTTTTTTGGAAAGATCTTTGCTGCTTTCACATGCTGTATTTCAATGTAAACAAACATGGCTGAGCACAGGAATCTTTTCGCAAGTTGCATTATTACACCAGTAGGTGGCGACAAGTAACTGTCTTTATGACTTTTATCCTCACTAATAGAGTATAAAAGTCATAAAGACAGTCACTTGTTGCCAATAGAGTATAAAAGTATAAAAAATACTATTGAGTATAAAAAAAAATACTCACTAATAGAGTATAAAAGTCATAAAGACAGTCACTTGTTGCCACCTACTGGTGTAATAATGTAACTTGTAAAAACAATAATTATATATATATATATATATATATATATATATATATATATATATATATATATATTATCATATATTTTTATCTTTTTCAATACATTTAAATCTTTGAAAACAAGTTAATCAGTCAAGCGGTCATTATTATTACCACTAGAATAGTATTGTCTGTGATTTTGTACCTTGTCTCCTACGGTGGTTCTCAGCTGCTTGTTTGAAGCTTTAACTCGGGGTTGTGCTGGTTTAACTTTGATCATTTTGTGGCCAGAATTTGGTTCCTCCTCTTTAAAAAAGTCTGCCAAGACTGCAAACTAACAGCATAGAAAATAGATAAACAACATTATAATGACATTAAACTCACAGACACAGATTCAAAGATCATAAAGGAAAACATTAGGTTGATACCTGACTAGTGCGCAGGAGGTCGACTAGCTCTTGATAAAGCGTGTCTCTGTTCTTCTCCAAAAAACCTTTACACTGGTATTCTACCTAAGGAAAACAGTTTCAGTACTTTATGTATAATTTTCACTGTATTTTTTAAGACAATACAGAGAAGAAATAGACTCTCACCTTATCAGCAAAATGCTGGATCATAAAAGAGTCATTAGACAAACGAGGTTTCTCAAACAGCGGCTTTGAACCTAGAAAATTGTACAGCTTTTGCAGCCAGTTTTTATCAGTGCCCTGTGGGAACTGTGGGAGATCATTCAGTTATAAAAAATTGATCAGTTATAAAAAAAAAATTCAAAAAAAATTCAAAAAATTCAAAAAAAATAAAAAAATAATAATAATTATATATATATATATATGCTTCTCTGAAAAATCAATGACATTAAATAGAAAACAAGTGGAAACCTCTGGATCAAATTGAGTTTGGAACTGGAATTTCATAATGAAGTCATACGCATATAACCATTTTTGTCCTAACCAGGTTATTTTTCTGTTCTTGATACTGTAAAAAATAACAGCCAATCAGAACATATCACATGCTTAATATTCAGCTGTGTGCAACCAATGAGATTTCAGTGTGGGCGGAGCTCCACAGCAAGCCGCATAAGAAATAAAAAATTGCCACTTTCTTGTAGCATGCTACGATTTACCCTGGTTAGGACAGTAAAACTTTCCCATCCGTGTTATTCTCACCAGACACTCCTCATCCAAAAGGTCCAGGATGCCCATCTTAGACTCGATGAGATCAATAACGGGCTGATTGTCATAGAAATCGATCAGCGTCCACGGGATGTCCTCTTTCATGTACTCCTCCTGCTCCAGTTTAAACACGTGCTGATGGGATGATCAGAGATGTGTTTTTATCAATAGTTCCACTTCGAATCAAATTGATTTCTTGCTAAATAAATAAAAAGGAACGCACCAGGTTGAACTGCTGTTGCAGCTTCTCGTTGGCGTAGTTGATGCAGAACTGCTCGAAACTGTTAACTTCAAATGTCTCAAATCTAGAGGCCGAAAGACAGAACAACATTAGAAAAAACTACACTAATGGACCCTTAGTTTTCAGACAGTGATGACAGATTTCAAGTTATTAACATTGTAATTTAGCAAAGTATTTTATTATTATTAAAAAAAAAAATTATGTGCATTTATAACACTGTACTTTCTGTTGTAATGCCTAGGCATTAAAGTCACCATGAAATCAAAATGGACAATTCTTAAATTAAGCAATATTGCAGTATTCATTATAAATGATTTTTCTGTGCATTATTTTTCTGCCTCATAATCTTTAATCAAACTAACTTCCCCTCCCTCTTGCAGCGACATCTCTTCTGTGATGATGCGTTTACTGTCATGAGGGCGGGGCAACATGTCTCTCACATGAGATCCACCAATAGCAAACCACAACCATCCAATCAATTCCCCATGGACAAAATCAAGTCCCGCCCTACATACTGTATTTTCTTGTTCAAGAAACCGTTTTAATCAGATATACGTCACAATGTTTCATGCCAAATTTAAATTACAGAACTACTGCTATGTGAGTGACATCATATCACAAATTTATCATCTTTCTCTTTTCTGACCAACGTCTGAATCTCTCCATACTTCTGTTCCTCTTTTGTAAAATCATAAAAATGCTACAGGACTTGACATTTTTTGCTCACCAGTAGCCAGTGGTTTTCCAAAGTTACAAGCCACTCAGCACTTTCACCAGCCAAAATTTTGGGGAAAACTGCCATATAGAGATTTAAATATTATCTCATAATTGCAGCAGGTATATTAGGCTGCTGTCACTTTAACATCTGACGCACAGATCCATTATACTGTTACACTTGCAAAAGTTTTATTTCTCAAATGTTTACGTTCACTTAAAACATACATTAACTGACTGTGTTTTGACACTATTTTGTGTGTATTTGACTGTTTAAGTGCAATAAGCAGCAAAAAAGAACTCAATTTAGTGCTGAGAGGCGGCTATATGTGCCGCACTTTGGGTGTGAACACAAAATAATAAGTAAAATTGAATGAGTAAAATTATGTACGCGCAATCCCACGCTGAAATTCAAGCCCTGTAACACCAACAATATTCATCCGGACCAAATAAAACGAGTGAGTGAAAGAAGGCGGGTTTGTGTGTCACTCGCTGACGGAGAGATGAGAGAAAGAGCAGCTGGTATCGTGAATTCAACGTACCCATAAATATCCAACACCCCAATAAATGAATGTTGTTTCCCAGGGACCATAAGTGCCTGGTTGATCTTGTGGATGACCCAGTCGAAAAGATGGGCGTAGATGTGTTTGGCCAGGGCATCGCGGGCGTTGACGGCACGTTCCTTGGGCTGCGGTTTCACCACCGTCTCCACTGACAAGACTATCCGTCTGTGACACAGCCACCGGCTCATATTGTCCACGCTGACGCTCATCAGGTCACAGAATATGGCCAAGTGAGGGTCTCTGGACTGGAGAGAAAGCAGGAAGTATTACAAAATGGCAATTATCAATTGAAAAAAACATCAAGATTGTCTAATACCACACAGAAAAAAATTCTTACACCGATGGATGATTTCTCAGGACTGTTCGCCTTGATGACTACGTTTCCTAAATGCAGGATTGCAGCGAGCACCTTAAACACATCCGCCTGAAAACTGTCCTTGAGCCCTGTAGAGAAACAAGGCAGCCAGAGGAAGACCAGATGAAGTTCATGGATTGACAACCACGGTCTTGATAAATTGCTAAATTGAATCAGATGTTCGATGTTTTTGTAAATATCAGACGGTTACCCAGTAGATTAAAGGTTCTGAGTGTTTCTGCCATATCAGCCCGGTCGTCCACACCCTCGATCTCGGTCTCACCACCCAAACGAGTGTAATTAAACTTCTCTGCACCCACTAATCAACAGATGAAGAACATGCTAGCATTACAGACTGAATTTCCACTCTACATGATTAATCTCATTTTGCTTATATGAACTGAAAGCTGTTCTCTATATATTTTAAAGAGTAAAATATTAACTTAAAGGGATAGTTCACCCAAAAATGTAAATTCTGCTGTCATTTACTCACCCTCAAGTTCCAAACCTGTATACATTTCTTTCTTCTGTTCAACACAAAATAAGATATTTTGAAGAACCTCTGTGACCAAACAGTTGATGGACCCCATTGACTTCCATGGCATTTTTTGTTTGTTTTGGCAGTCAATGGGCCCATCAACTGTTTGAGTACAGATTATACGTTCTAGACATATGATATATTATTAACATATTCTTCAAAATATCTTCCTTTGTTTGGAACAACTTGAAGGATGAATAAATTATGACAGAATTTTCATTTTTAGGTGAACTATCCCCTTTAATGTCAATTTAACCAGTCTACAATCATGATACAGACTTAAGGAATTTTCTTATACAATTTTTAAGTATTTCTGCAAAACAGCATTCAGTATGCAATCATAAATTATAATGCATTATTATTATCTATCTATATCTATCTATCTTTGTTTAAAAAAGGTCTTACTTTTTGGCAGTAAAATCAGATACTGAATTACAATATAAAGTCAAGAGTTATATAAGTATAGTATATATATTATATAAGTATATATACTTATATAAATTTACGTAAAATATACAGTATGCAAACCGCAAAACTAGTACAATTACAAGTAGTGCAATTATGAAGTCTTTGTCGCTTCCTGGAGTCGACACAATTCTCTAATAATTTCATCTTTTGTAGCTATTCCTATTTCTGTGCTTAGTAATAAAATCATATGACAAGTACAGAAACACTCACAGAGCCTCAAGCCTTTGAACTCCGGTTGATTTGCACAAGCACACATTTGGTAGAAGATGTGATAATTTCTCTCATTCTCTGACTGCAGGGGGAACAAATGAGACATTATGAGTTTTGCGCCTTTATCATTTAGTTAATCTGTTGCTAAAAAGTCAACAAAAAGTGAAAAGCTCCTTTCACCTGAAACACAACCCTTGACTTTTCCAGAAGGTACGTCCTCATGTTGGCACCAATGATCTGGTATCTTTTGTCGAAGCTGATCTCAGTGTACTTCCCGAATCGACTGCTGTTGTCGTTTCTGGTTGTTTTTGCATTTCCAATGGCCTGCAAACACATCAGATTATTTTGTGATCGGATCCTGCTCGTAGAAAAGTGTTGGTTTGGTTAAAAAACACAGATTTACCTCAGTGATCGGGTTGGATGCCAAAACTTTGTCCTCCACCCGAGTTTTGCTACCGGATTTGCTAACCATAGCAAAGTATCTCATAGCATACCGAGCTGATACGGTCTTTCCGGCCCCGGACTCACCGCTCACAATGATGGACTGATTCTTGTTATTCCTGCAGTTTGAAGATAAAATCTCTCATTTTGAGCTCAGCCTGTAAAGCCTGCACAGTTGGTTATTCACCATATGTTTGTGTCAATCCAAAAAAACACAAAGTCTTTCTGAATCAACCACGGATTAAAGGGATAGTTTAAGACATGGCGCTTCACCTGGCCATTTGTTTGTAGGCCTCTTCAGCCACAGCAAATATATGAGGGTCCAGGTCACCCATGTTTTGGCCAGAGTACGCATGGATGACTGCATCTCCATAGATGGGAAGCTGCTTGTATGGGTTGACTGCCACCAGGATAATTCCTGAGAAAAATCATGGTGATGTTCTTACATTAAAGAAAGGGGTTCACATCAAGAAAGCCATTCTACACCCAGCCAACCTACCACAGTATGTATAGATGATTTTGGACTCGACGAATCGGACTTTGAGGTTGTGTAGCACGGCCGGCTCGTGAAGGTAGCTGAGGGCCGTGAGGTCATTCTCTCCCACCAGGATATCCGGGTTACGGAGGGGTGGCAACGTCTCACCCCCTTCCAGAGGATACTGCAACTCCTGCGAGAGAGATTCACAACTCAGGTCAGGTTCTATTAAAGTCAAAGCTTTTAATACGGTGATTAAACTGTTAAATTTATAATGACTTTCATTATGAACATAAACGAGAATTTTTACCCTTAGATACCATTCGCTCCCATTATAAAGCTTGGAAGAACCAGGATATTATTTAATATAACTCCGATTGTGTTTGGCTGAAAGAAGAAAGTCATATACATCTAGGATGGCTTAAAGGGATAGTTCACCCAAAAATGAAAATTCTGTCAGTAATTACTCTCCCTCATGTTGTTCCAACCCCAAAACACTTTCGTTCATCTTCAGAACACAAATTAAGAGATTTTTTATTAAATCTGAGAGCTGACTCACTCCTCCATAGGCTTCTAAGGGATTGAAACTTGCCGGCCCCGAAAAGTTATTAAAGACATCGTTAAAATAGTCCAAGCGACGAGAATACTTTTTGTGCGCAAACCCCCCCAAAAATAACGACTTTATTCGACTATTAATTTCCTTCTCTGTGGGCCTCGAGTCAGTTCACGTAGTGTAACTGCGCACACGTAGGCTCACTATTGGCCGACGCTGGTCATGTGTGTGATGCGTGTGACGTATAACACAGAAGCGCTGCTGTAAAGTCGTAAATAACAAACTTTTTTTTTTTTTTTTACATTTTTAAAAAGTCGTAAATAAATAAATAAAGTCATTATTTTTGTTTGTTTTTTGCGCACAAAAAGTATTCTCGTCCCTTGATAAACTTAAGATTGAGCCACTATAGCCACTTGGACTATTTTAACGATGTCTTTAATAACTTTTCGGGGCTGGCAAGTTTCAATCCCATAGAAGCCTATGGAGGAGTGATCCAGCTCTCAGATTTCATCAGAAATATCTTAATTTGTGTTCCGAAGATGAACGAAAGGCTTACGGGGTTGGAACAACATGAGGGAGAGTAATTACTGACAGAATTTTCATTTTTGGGTGAACTATCCCTTTAAGCTTAAGTAAATTATGGGATAATTTTAACAAACAAACCCTTTCTTTAACCATAATTTTAAAAAAAAATCCATAAAATCATAAGGAAAACTCAAAAACTCAATAAAAAGGTTCTTGAACATTGAAGGTGCTGCAAATAACCCATTACGAACCTTTATAGTGCAAACTTTTATGCGTGAAAATGCTAATTTATTAAATTAAGAAAATAATTCTATAAACAGCTGCTCAGTTTTCAGATTTAAAGCTTTATTACAGTTTTTGTCTTACCGTCCCATCCTCCAGCTGTAGTTCCAGCTCAGTTTCTCCAGGATTGAAATCTGTCAAAATCTCCGCAGATTTCCAAACATGTTCTGGGTCGGGGATCCACACCCTGTTATACTACAACAGAAAACTCGCATTACACTGCGATTTTATAAGATTGTGCTTTGGAAGAGATTTTGTATGGCTTGTGTTTTGCTTGCACTGCGCCTCCAACAATAACAAAACTACTACTGACCATATGCCACAACTAAAACTAACTTTTAAAGTTTGACTCAATCGTTTCGTAAATAAAGTCTTTGACAAGATCAATATCTTCTCAAATGCACACATGCTAGACTAAAATATCATGTTACTAAACTTGCTAAACACTTCTTAAAAGGGATTTGTTCCTCATACCTTTGTATACAACTCCGCCAGAGCCATGGCAACAGGAGTCTCTTCCGATTTATTTAACATTAAACCACTTTCTCATGATTAAAATTACAAGTGAAACTAATATTCATACGTCTAACTTTTTAGTCACGACACCTGCTAAAAGTCTGGAAATGACGATGGGAACTTCCTCGCTCACCTGCGATCGCCGGCGAAACTACAAACCCTACTATAGCGAAGGCTTGTGCTGCTTAATATTCATAAGATTCACGATATTCATAAATGTTCTTTCTAAATGTTAAGTTTATACGTTCATAAATAAGTTTATTTGTCTAAATAACAATGACAAAAGTTTATTTGTCTAAATAAACTCAAAATGTTAATGCAATAATAAATTCATTGCACTTTAGATTTAATTACTGATTATGAAAATAGAGTTAAAAAATTAATAAAATAAGGTAGGCTGGAAATGACAGGAATTATTATGAAAAGGAAGATGGATGGAAAGAGAAAATATTACAACATGATGAAAAGATACTAGTGATTAAACATTTCTTAAGAAAAATTGAAATGTTGTTAAACCACAGTGGCGCACGCCCCTTAATATAACATGTAAGATGAATAGCCTATAGGCTATAGGATATAAACCTATTTAATATTCATGAGATAATCCTTCTCCATAGTGCGGCTCGGGTTTCGCGAACTTTGACTGCTTCCCATCGCGCGCGAGCGAGTCTCGTGACGCTTTGCTTACCGTAGGAGTGTGTTCATTTGAACAAGGATTTGACACCAAAGGAACAGGATACTGCTCTTACTCACTCATTCAGTGACTGCACAAGTATGCAGACATATGATCAGATGTTTGGACACGAAGACAAGTTTTCTCTTGGCTTAGTGCAGAGTCTGCAGACAGATTGAAATATACAAAGGCGAGACAGCTAAAATAAATTATCAACATTATTAGATTTTAAAAATCCTTATGTTCATTTAATATTTTTTTTGTGCATTTTGTGGAAGCACAAAGGTTAATCTTTATCTACGTGTATCAAATTCATATGGAATCAATGCATACTTTGACAATATATGGAAAGTCTTTGTTGTTGCAATTAGTTTAGCATGTTATGGCAGATAAAGTTGCAATGCTGTCAATAAAAAAGTGAAACCTGTTGCATTACAGAGGATGTTAGATCATTCGAGATCACTATGAGCAAGATCAGGTAATACCAGTTCTCTGGTGCCAGAAAAAAATACTTAAAATAATCTGAGGAGTTTGGCAATTAAACAAAATAGCTGAAATAATTGAAGCATATAAGGCTTTGGTCCTGTGGAAATCTGTAACCAATAACAATGCAGTTAACCTGAGATTCAAAATTAAATTAAATTAAATTAGACTTTTTAGGCAGCTTTTTTGTATCAAGGCACCTCCTGAAAAAATTTTGTTTAGGGGTTCAAGTGGTAGAAACTCTATTGTAATTGTTACAATTTCCAAGGATCAGCAATCTCCTCTAAAATTGATCGGGCAGACCAAACTGTAAGACTTCAAACTTTGAGGGATTGTATAGCCTACTCACAATGTCTACCGACCTGATGGTGGCGCTACCGAGATCAAAAGTATGTAATGGCTCATCATAACTCCTAAATTGTTTGCCGCGGGCTGAACTGTCTTTTATGCGACCCCTGCTGGCCTCACTGACACCTCTTCCAGCAGAAACCTGGTTTTCTCAGGAGTCTCCCATCCAGGTAACCAGGCTCAGCCCTGCTTAGCTTCAGTGGGCAACCAGTCTTGGGCTACAGGGTGATATGGCTGCTGACATATACATTTTTTTCACTGGAACAAAACGTTTAAATGTGTTATTTTGGTGATCAAAGATGAGTTTTAATGGATAAAATTATTGACTAGGCAAGGCAAGGCATGGCAAGTTTATTTATAAAGCACATTTCATACACAATGGTAATTCAAAGTGCTTTACATAAAATAATCAAAAGAAATAATTAAAACAGTTTAGAATAAAAATAAAATACAGTACAGTTCAAACAGTCAGACGAACAGAGGCACAGTGCTCATTCAGTAAATGCAGCTATAAACAGAAGTGTTTTGAGTCTGGATTTGAATGTGACAAGGAGCACATCTGATCTCCTCTGGAAGCTGGTCAGCATAGCTAAAAGCGGACTCGCCATGCTTAGAGTGAACCCTTGGTATTTCAAGCTGGTGTGATCCTAATGATCTGAGTGATCTGTTGGGTTTATATTCAGTGAGCATATCTGCAATGTATTTAGGTCCTAGGTCATTGAATGATTTATATACCAGTAATAATACTTTAAAATCAATCCTATATGTAACTGGGAGCCAGTGTAAAGACCTGAGGACTGGTGTGATATGTTCATATTTTCTGGTTCTGCTGAGAATCCAGGCGGCAGCGTTCTGTATGAGCTGCAACTGTCTTATGGTGTTTTTAGGAAGGCCAGTGAGGAGTCCATTACAGTAATCCACCCTGCTGGTGATGAAAGCATGCACAAGTTTCTCTAAGTCTTGATTGGAAACAAAGCATCTAATTCTTGCAATATTTTTTTCAGATGATAGTATGCTGATTTAGTTATTGCTTTGACATGACTACTGAAACTAAGGTCTGGCTCTAGAGACACACCAAGACTCCTGACTTGATTTTTAGTTGTTTGACCCCTAGAGTGAAGGTATGCATTAACCTTGAGAACTTCATCGTTGTTTCCAAACGCAATGACTTCAGTTTTGACTTTGTTTAACTGAAGAAAGTTTTGGCACATCCAATTGTTTACTTTATCAATGCATTGGCACAGGGAGTCAATGGGGCTGTAGTCGTTAGGCGATAGGGCTAGAGCTGTGTGTCGTCTACACAGCTGTGGTAAGAGATTTGGTTCTTTCTCATTATTTGGCTCATTGGGAGCATGTAGGCCACAGGTTTAGGAGTGGCGCAAGAATTGAGCCTGGCTCTTTATGGGTGTCATGGGTGTCCACTCAGACTTATGGTCTCCTATCACATAATAACCTCTCCCTCCTGACCTGAACCATTTTAGGTCTATCCCAGAAAGCCCCACCCTGTTTTCCAGCCAGTCAAGAAGTATGTTGTGATCGACAGTGTCAAATCCAGCACTGAGGTCGAGTACCAGCACTGATAATTTGCCTGACTAAAAAAAATATTTTTGGTTTTAACGGCAGGGGGAAAATCCCCTAACTGAAGAATCATCCATATGAGGAAGCTCCTTGGAAACTCCCCTTTGCTCATAATACTGAGGGGCACATATAGAACTGAATATAATCTAATATTCATAAGCCAAACTTGCGCCTCAGTTTAAACGGGTAGTGCGCTTCCGGACACAACGTAATTAGCCTAGCTATTCATGAGCCATGACTTCAACATCTAATAATGGGTCATTCTACTGAAATGTCCATTTTTCTGTACCTAGCCTTTACAGAAATATTACACTTAAAAAACACTTTAGAATTACAATTTCTTTACATTTTAAAATAAAACAATATGTTATTTGAACAATTAGGCTACACCTTCTTGAGCCATCAAGTGGCAATATTTTATTTTTTATTAATTATATAGAATTCCAAACACCACAGAAGTGCGCGTCCCCACAGTCGTGTACAGAGGGAAAATGCTTTATTTTGAGGTCAATAACAGGTTTTTACACCATTTAAAATACAATGATGTATACAACTATCTAATGTATTATGTAAATGACATAAAAAACGAAATGCAGAATAAATATTATAAAATTTATAATGAAAGTAGTGGTCCCCGTCACTGGTGTTGCCGTTAAACAAAAATCTCTTATTTTGAAATAAAAATCACACTGATGACATCACTTGACTTCCTTTTTCTAATTTCTTGAATTTCTATTAAGAAAATCCCATAATAAATCCTCTGTCTCTTTTCAGTTATCAGAAATATGATCATTTATCTCATGATTTCATATGAAGCTTTTAGGGTGTACTCACACTAGCCAGTTTGAACCGTGCCCGAGTGCGTTTGACCACCAAAGCGCGGTTCGTTTGACTAGTGTGAGTGCTCCGAACCGTGCCCGGGCGCGGCTCGATTAGCCGGCCCTGGCCCGCTTGGAAGAGGTGGGCCAGAGCACGGTTCAGTTGGACTCGGGCGCGGTTCGCATGCAGTGTGAGCGCTAACCGTGCTGGAGCACGGAACAGGACGCGTGACGTCATGGTTCTGCACTTCAGCTGGTACCTTGCAAACCTCCTCATACGAGCACGAGCAGCACGATTACGTGAAAATGTTCACGCCACTAAGGCGACACATCTGTTTAACAACAGGCTGTGGACCACCGTGGACCAAACGACACAAAATTATCCACAAAGAAAACAGAGCGATGGCTCTCCTTCAGAGAGCGCCGCTCTTCTTGTTTATCCCGAAACCGTCGCACCATAATGACGTAAGCGTGCTCCGGCACGAATGCTGAAACCCTATGTGAGTGCAGGCCAGCGGGGGAGTGGGGAGGGGGGACAATCGTACTCGGGCCCGGTTCATGGCAACCGTGCCTAGTGTGAGTACACCCTTAGTTTAAGTCACTGGTATGACCTACTTTATTGTTAGGTAATTGTAAAAAATGAGAATACAAATGGATTGAACTACTTAATTTAGTTAGTATACCATGATTTACCACATGTGGTTTGATACCTTGCAGCAGCCATTTTGTAAAATGATTTTTTCTTGTTATAGCAAATACAAGGTTGTGCAAATGAACTAACCTCATTCAAGCACACTTTTAACAAACCTGATTAAAATAAATAAAACATAATCTCCTTATTTGTTGCATTATTATTATTTTTTGGTAACTCTTACTACATGTGCTGACATTTTTTAAAAATAATATTTCATAAAAACATGTAATACTGCCAAAGAAGTACCAGTGACAAAACAATGGTACATGCGATCTTTAAATAAATGCACAAAAATATAAAAAATCATTAAGTTGTCATTTATGCATATTCGTAAAGTCAAAGGGTAATCTATGTGGTGTAAGTTTAAAAGTCAGAAAAATAAATACATTTTAAGACATCTTGCCATACCAAAAGTGGACGTTTCTGTAGAATGACCCTAATAGTCTTCTGACTCATACAGACGACGCCTTCGGAGTCGGTAAACCACTTCAGCACTTCCCTAAATATTGGGCCGCATTAGAAACCACTGATCAAAATCACTGATTTACTCAAATGAGTCGGTGATTTAAGGATGCAGTTTCACTTTCGATTGCAAGTAAACTGTCATTTCGTGTAACATGGTGAACTGCGGTCTTGTGTCTGAGAAAAATGAGCCAGGCATGAATTAACCTGTTTACTATTTTCTTACTAAAAACATTTTTAATATGTAGAGCAGCCTATTTCACTCAAGTCGTCGCGAGGGCCACCTCACTAGACTATGTAATGAAGATAGATTTTAACTGAAATCTTGTCCCATTCTCCTCTGTTCTGCTTGATTTCGGAAATCTTAATTTTATCTCCTCCTTGATCCTCCCGAGAAGGAGCTTGAAGAAGTTGCCTGGGCTGGGACACATATAGCCTAATCTGCTTTATCTCAATGGTTTCAATTGTTTAATAATTTAAAAATATAATAACATGTTTACATTTTCAAAATATCTCCCTAATATAGACTATTTTACATTAATTGCTGTATGTGACATTTCCATGTGCTCTGTTGTTTTTGTCTGAAAAACCAATAGGCTAATTCAATAAATATGTTTGCAGATATTCCTGCAAGTGGTTGTTACAAAATCTTTATTCAACAAGAAGTAGATGACGTCTAATTAACGTGTAATATGTTCAGATTTGATGGCAGTTTTGGAAGTTGAAGAGGACGTAAACCGCTTCGCGTGCGGAAGACACTACTAATTTAAATGAGGAAAAAGTTATTAAAGATACAATTAAACGTTTCTTAAGTATCTGGAATTATCACCCCTGATGTAAAAATCAGCCATATATTTATAAACTGCTGTATAGAAAATTCGTTTGGAATAAAAATCTCAGCGTTACGTCGTTTCTGCAGTTAATTAATATTCATGAGCCAAACCTGCGCCTCAGTTTAAATAGCAGGATCTACTTTGATCTCGCGCAGAGTTAACGGTCTTCTGATTCTGACTGAAACTGCGGAGCGTTTCAACGACTTCCAGAAATCATCTCTTCTCTTCTCCAAACATTCGGTCGCGCTAGAAACTCTCAGAGACACTTGTTTACAATTGTTTACTCATTAATTGAGTCTTCTGTGAATAATAAGGCACGTTTAAAGGGTGTATTTTCGGTTTTTGATTTCCACTTTCGCTCACCTTTAAAGTAGGTCATCTAACGTTACGTTAGTCAGTTCCTCTGCGTGAGAGTGATGAACTGCGGTCTTGTGACTGAGAAAAATGATCTGGGTATGAATCTGAAGAGCATCTCAGTGGAGGTTCGTGTTCAGGATCATGTCTCCACAGTCTCCTCCACTCTGCTGTATGTGAATGAGGAAGAGCGCCCCCTGGAGGCCTTGTTGGTGTTCCCTCTGCCCGCTGATGCTGCTGTCTGCCACTTCAGTGCCAAGATCGGAGAGCAGGAGATTGTGGCAGAGGTGCAAGAAAGAGAAACCGTGAGTCAAAATATAAGTCTGCTGGACATTCATTTGCATATTTTTTGCACCACTTAACAAAATTGTGTTTTGCAGGCGAGGGATCGGTATGATGATGCTGTGAGTTCGGGTCAGCAGGCGTTTCTGCTGGAAGAGAGTGCAGAGAGTCCTGATGTGTTCGGACTGAGTGTCGGGTGTCTGTCGCCGGGTCAGAACGCTGCCGTCACCATCATCTACGTCACCGAGCTCGATGTGCAGGCCGACCACTCGCTGCGCTTCTGTCTGCCGGCTGTGCTCAACCCCCGATACACACCACCAGGTACAGCAGCTGCTGACACACACTTTATTAGCGGAGACAAGCTGATTCTAACACTGAGGATTTTGGAAACTGTCATACAGTCATATAGAGGATCAATCTATCCACATCTTTAGAAATGAGGCCCCAGGAACGTGCATTAAGTAAGTCCATAGATTAGAATCATGCTGAGTTTAAGTATTTGTCCATGTCTGTTTATAGGACACTCTGCTGTGCTGTTACTGTTGAAGAGTCTGCCCATGGGATGCTACTTCAATATCTATGGTTTCTTCCCATTAGTAACTTAATCTTCTTAGATTTTTTTGTGTGTCGTTGTAGTCAGAGTGTCGTGTACAATCAGTAAAGAGAATGAAAGCAGACCTGGACCACAGAGTTTTACAGTCTCTAAAACACATCTACAGTCAGCGCTGTAACCCTGACCATCCCAGACAGATACAACAACACCTCAACATGCATCTGAACTAGATGTCTTTGCCTGGGATGTACAGAATTACAGTGGGTTCCCTGAATCATTCTTAATGAAGCATTGCATTTCTGTTTTGGTTTAGAAGCCAGTGCCCTCAAGATAGGTGGTGTATTTTTAACTTGATCAAATGCAACCATCTTGACGAGAGATGCCCCAAAACAGAGTGATATGCCACATAATGGCCAAAGAAATCTGTCTAAAAGTGTGTGTTTGTTTTTAAGGGGAATTAATTAAAAACTTACATTATATGAAAGTGTTTTACCACTTTTTCACAAATAAATTTGAAGCACAATTATCAGAATCAGAAGTATCAATCTTACATTTAAATGTCAAACAGGCTAGTCGACCTGTTGAACCAAATTTGTGATCCATCCATAATGAGTATCTCTATTGTTATTGTATCTTCAGCTGTTCATCTTCACTGATGGAGAGGTGGGAAACACTAAAGAGGTGCTGGACCTGGTCAAACATCATGTTCACTCTCACAGGTAAAGGTCTGCTGGGTTTGATGTTCCCATCATTCATCTCTTCATCATTTACAGTAACAGAGTTTATTGTGTGTTCAGGTGTTTCTCATTCGGGATTGGTGAGGGGGCAAGTAGCGCGCTCATCACAGGAATGGCCAGGGAAGGATCTGGTCACGCTCAGTTCATCACAGGCACTGACCGCATGCAGCCCAAAGTAAAGCTCTCCACTGGATTTCACAGGCACAAATGTTTCCTAGTCAAATGTCTCAATGGTTTCTCTTTCTCTTCAAACTATATCAGGTGATGCAGTCCCTCGGGTTAGCGCTGCAGCCCCCTGTGTTTAAAATCTCTGTGCGCTGGACCCTTCCAGATGGCATTACTGTTGACGCACTGTCTCAACCCATCAAAGTGCACTTCCAGGGTCAAAGGGTACTCATTTACGCCCAACTTAAAGGAGAGGTGGGATGATTTAATGTGTTTCTTTAATAAGAATTAGAAACCAGTGATATAACCTGGAGAAATATTCACAGAAATGTTAATTCAAGCACAAGCGGAGGACTTCATCTTTACTATATTAGATTGTGTCCAAATGTGTGAGGAAAGTTGTTTTATTTAAATTTTCTATGCAGTTTTAAAAACATAGTGTTTGTTGTTTTTTGTGTGTGAAACCGAGCAATTAGCATTACAGTCAATTACATTTTTCAGATCATATCAGGGTCACATCCACCAAAAATCTGCAGATCCCTCATAATTATATGCCAATGACTTATTTAGTTTTCTTTCCTTGAAAGGAATTGATTGCTGTTTTGATGGGTGATCATGACGTTGATTGGTGAGGAGGGTATTTGAAAATTTAAACTAATTAAAAACACTAAATACTAAAAAAAAAATGTAAATACTAACTTAAAAACAAACAAATATTACAAATTGTAAAAAACAAACAAAATGAAAAATAAATGAGATGACACATCAGTCAATTTCATGCAGTGAATTTTCACATATTACATTGCTGATCCTTATAAAAATTGTACATTGACTTGCACATTGTAGTTTTCTTTCCTTAAAAAGATTCTGATTTCAAGGCGATGAATGATGATGATTATGTTGATGATGATGATCTACTCTGATTATCTAAAGTTTGAAATTGTGTGATACTAGAGTATTGTTGAGAGTCGTATGATAAATTGCTTGTGATGTTCCCCATTTGTACAGTGAGTTGCTTTGGGTTGAAGAATCTGACAAATGACTAAATATAAATATTTATTTCAGACTTTTTTATTTTATTTCAGATTTGCTTTTAAAGGGTAACTCAACCCCTGGTCAGAGCCTGACTCCACCCACTGGCAATGTTTGAAAAATGCTGGAAAAGTGGGCAGAGCCCAGCGGAGGAGGGGGGGGGGGGGGGGGGGGGGCGTCTCTCAGTCAAGGACTTCAACAACTCTTCAACGACTCTCTCAAGGGCGTGGTGAGCTGGTGCCTGCTTACAGCAGTACCACAACATCCAATAGGAAAATTCAACTGCAGGATCCACCGTTCAACCTGAAGAGGGCAGCACTCAGACGTTTTTACACCATATATTGTAGAATTAAAACACTTTATACCCAAATGTCAAAAAATGTACTCGAATCACTGAAACGGCATTAATAAAGCCCCAGTCTTACATATCATTAACTAAAAAAAGTTGTTTTATGGTTTAGTTACCCTTTAATGGCTGGATGGACACCCAGAATGAAACAAATGGAGATCTGACTTCAGGACGGTCGAGACAAGGAGCGATGATCCCCGGACAGCTGTGGCAGGAACCTCTGAGACATGACGGGAAGCCTGAAGACCAGGACATCTCTGGTGGATGAGTTCTGGCATTTGAACCTCTGAGGCGTCCATGGCAAGAACTTCTAGGACCATACAGCCATGACGGGAACCCCTGGTCCTGGACAGACAGGGTAGGGACCTTTAAACAGAAACAGAGAGACATAAACCTCTGGGCCGGCAATGGTAAGAATTATTAACTGACTGTGAGGCGGTAATGATGGGAACTTCTGGGACAGGGTGGACCAGACGGAAATAACTAGGAGCTTGGATACCGTTGTGGCTGAGATGGTCGTGAGTGCTGACCTTGTGGCAAGAACAGAAATCACTGGGGCAGCCATAACTGGGAGCACTGGTATTGAGAAAGCAGTCATATATAATCATATATCAGTCATATCAGGACCCTTGTTACCGGCTGTGACCAGGAAAGGGAGCTCTGTCATCGGAGAGGCAGAGGTGGAGGGAGAAAGCTCTGGCATTCAGAGGCCATGATGAAACCTCTTGGACTCAGGATGGTGCAAACCAAATCAAAAAGGGGCGCTTATGTGATGACCTGAAACAAAACAGAAAAAAGAACAGATTTGACTTATCAAATTCTTCCTATGAGAAAATAAAATGATTTTTAGCCGATCTTAGGTTCACTACCTTAAACCAGTTGTGGGACAGGATTCTCCCCAGACTAAGTCTCTGGCTTGGCTTCTCCTTTAGCAGAGACCTGAGGAGGCGACAGCATTCTGTGCAGGAAGACGTCTGATTATTACCTTAAACTTTACATCTGCTCTATTGAATCATGTTAAGATGTTTTGTATGATAGTGAATTATTAATTCGAGATCTCACCTGTTGACAGGTTGGGTTTGGACCAGAGCTTCTGTTTCAGGAGCGTCAGGTCACAGGCCCTAGGGAAATGTCCACACAACATCACGAACATCAGAATCCCTAGTGACCATGCCGTCGCCTGCCTGCCGTAGTACTTCCCCTTGGCACGGTACTCGGGAGGACAGTACGCTGATGTGCCTGAGGAAAGATTTTGTCTGATGTGTAAATTTGCAATGCATTACCGCATAACTGCAGCTTTGAGTTACAATACATACCGGAGTATGACCTGTACGCCGAACTCCTCAGAATGTCCCCACACCCGAAGTCTATCAGCTTGACTTCAGATGTCTCGCTGTTAATCAGGAGATTTTCCAGTTTGATGTCACGGTGGAGAACTCTGCGATCGCAGCACATGTTGGCAGCGTGAGCCGCCTGCCTCATGATGTGCCGGACCTTCTCCTCATCGAGTCTTCTACCGTGACGCCTCATGAACCGGCCCAGATCCTCACAGGGAGAGGGACATTCGAGGACCATGACGAAGTGGTCAGGGTGGTCCTGCCAGTCCAGCAGCCGGATGATCTCCGGCACGCTGGGACCTTTACTCGCCAGGAGGGTGAGGGCGATCTCTTTAGGAAGGGGCTTGGGATGATCAGGCTAGAAGAATTTGGTTTGCAAATAAAGATTTAGCTCAGTCTTGGACCAGTTTGTTAGTTGAATAAACGATCAAATATCTGTCTGTGGTTAATGTTAATATGAGATGTTTTATATTGTGGAGTCTACTTACAATGAATATAGATTCAGTGTTTTTCGTCTTTGTGACGTATTTCACGGCCACCTGATGAACAAAACAAACAATTCATTTGTGTGTAGAAGCCATAAGATACACTAAGATGGCTTAGAGTCAAATATCAGAAGATAATTCACAAGCTAGATCATGTTTAATTTATTTGACTTACTTTAAGATCATCCTCCAGACGTCTCCCTTCGTACACCACACCAAAACCACCTTTCCCCAGCTGATCACCAATAGTATAGTGACTGAAGATGTAGTCTATTAAAAGACAAAATAACATGATGTATATAGTTTTTTATTTGAATGTATTTTAAATAATTAACAGAGACTATATTGAATATTTACAGTTTTAACATCAGTACATATAGACATATGTAATGTTGTATCATATAATAAAGATCTCATGGCATTGATGTGGACTTTGGTATGATTTGTACTGACGTGTATTTGATATTGTGTGTGATACAGTATAAGTTTTTACGAGGTCAAAACAGAGATCTAGTAATTTATATTCTCATAAGATGGTCTGGTGTAATTTACCATCACTACTTCTTCCTCCCCATGCTACCTTCCTCTTCTCTCCCTCATCCCTCTGCTTCTCCTCTCCCTGACCTGAGCTGATCTCTGGAGCCTGTTTTCTGTCAGCTCTGAAGAAAGAGACCAGCCTCCTCCACCACTTCCTCTTTCTTCTCTTCAGCACTCTCTCTGACTCCTTCCTCTCCTCCTCCTCGCCTCCTCCTCCTTCACCTCCTTTGTCCATCAACCTCAACTCCTCATCAATTTCTTCCTCTCTTCTCTCCATCCCACTCCTCAACTCCTTCACCTCACGTTCTTCCTCTCCTTCTTCTCCTCTTTCCATCAACCTACTCAACTCTTCCTCACTTTCTTCCTCTCCTCCTCCTCTCACTAATATCACCCTCCTCTCTTGGCTCTTTCCCACACCAGCAGCATCAACAGGGGTCTCAGTCTCATCGCGAGCACGAGGATGCTGAACCGCCGTGTTGATGCTGGGTTTTGGGGGTGTGCTTTGATGTTGATCGCACACCTCGCCAATCATCGGACTCACTTTACAACCTCGCTGTCCCATCGCTGTGAAAAACCGCTGTCACTCTCGACCACTACAACAAACCCACAAAGTGTGTAAGACTGTGACGCGCTTATAATCCACGAAAGTTCTATTCGAACGCGCTTATGACGTCATCGGACACAAACACTCAGCGGCTTTCAGCGTCTCAATACTGTATGATTCCCGTTCAGCCCCATCAATAAAATATAATGTTGAAAATGTATGATTTTAAAATAAAACATGTTTTTTTATGACCACAAATCTTTCAGAACAAGGAGATAAGGCAAATATGATATTATATAAGCCCTATATTATATTATATTATAAATGCTATTATATATACATATAACTATGCATTATCCAGGTGTTTCCGATGTTTTGACTGGTTTTAAAAATAGATATTTTAAAATTACATATGTTTTTCTTATATATCATAGTATATTTAGGGTGTTTTCTGATGAATGGTTTAGTCTATGATTAGGGAAGGATGAAGGGGTACATTAGCCATACTGAAATGAATCCCGTTAACAGTTATGGATCGTATGTTAAAAACATACATGTTTATCCCTCTGGGGTTGTTCGTTTAACAGTCACACTTGGGGTGTTCGGGTCCAAATGGACCCAAAGGGCAGGATTCAGTGAAGGGCAGGATTCTTAGAGTGAAGCCTAGGCCTCATGAAAGCAATTTAAAAAAAAATATAGATGCCATCTGGTGGACACACTGAGCATTTTTATCACGCAATAGCACATTTTTACCACTAGTGGATTTACAGCTCTCTGTAGAAAGGCTTGGGGATTCTAGTGATTTTTGAAAATATATACCAATTTTTTTCAGGTTGTTGATTTTTTAAATATAAAAACAGATACTCAAAGACTATTTTTGTCTTGTTTTTTGTTTGTTTGGTTGGTTTAGATGGTAATTTGAAGTGCCAGTTTTAATTTATTATACAATCAAATCTGAACATTGCATTGGAAAGAGAACAAATGGAAAGCATTTTGTTACCCAATGTTTAATTCTAACTTATTCTAACTTAATAAAAATGCAATTCTTTCAGTCATAAAATATTTTTTTATTAATATTTCACAAGAAAAATTTTGAATTCAATGAACAGTAACTGAGAAGTCAATGAACAAATTCAATGAACGGTAACTGGTAACATCAAATAATGATCAAAAAACTAAAATAACAGTAAAAGTATAATTATTATCAAACAATGGAAAATAGACAAATAAAAAAAGTATTTTAAATATCATAACGATATATTTAAATTATTTGTATGCACAAAAAAACTGTTTTCATGTTTTTGACAATTTCCCATTAATTTACAATGGAGGTCATTTAGACCCGAAGGTCCTGAGTGTGATAATTGTTTTTCTACAACCACTTAGACTATTCAAATAGACTATTCTATTTGAATAGTCTGTGTTTTCATATTGAATAATCTGTGTTTTCATATTTTTGACAATTTCACATTCATTTCCTATGGGGGTCCATTTGAACCCAAAGGTCCTGAGTGTGACTATTTTTTTACAACCACTTAGACTGTTCACATCCTGTCCCCAATTTTTTTGTGTGTTCACATACCTAATACCATAAAAGTCACCTAGTTTCGTAACATTCCGATGAAGCTGTGATTTTTAAAAATTCAAAACAGATTTATGTAATCTGAATTTATGAGTGTTTATGTGTATAAAAGTGTGTGTGTGTGTGTGGCTGTGTCTGTTTTGCACTCTTGATGTTTTATAGATTCACCCCTTCACTGTTGTGTGCTTTTTTTATGGATTGTGGCTGATTTGTAGATTGTACGCACCAAAAAACTCTGTTTTTTCACATTTTTGCCAATTTCCCATTCATTTCCTATGGGGGTCCATTTGGACCCGAACACCCCAAGTGTGACTATTTTTTTTACAACCACTTAGACTGTTCACATCCTGTCCCCAATTTTTTTGGGTGTTCTACCAAATACCAACAAAGTCACAAAATTTCGGACCATTCCGAAAAAGCTGTGATTTTTAAAAAAAATTTATGTGAATGCTTCGGGTCCATTTGGGGCCGAACAACCCCAGAGGGTTATGGATCGTAGACTATTTAGGAACATAGTTAATTCACTCATTAACTATCTCTCCAGTTTCATTTTATTTAAGTTATTTATTTAATTTAAAATTTTACCGAACATTGCTGCAAATATAGTCGTTGCTGTTAATGCATTCTACGTTATGGGAGCAGTCCATAAACACAAAAACGTATTAATGCTGTGTTTCTGTCACTCCCCAGAAAAAAAATGCTATGTAGCCTATTTAAAGTATAAGCGTCAACATAATAATCAATGTACATTATGCGTCAATATTTACCGATAACTGCTGCAAATATAGCTGCTGCTGTCTGTCCCGCTTAAAATCATTCAAACTGGTTGACAGCGCGGCTCTGTTGAGACCATAGACGGTAAAAAAATATGGACGTAGTATCCGTGACGTCACCCGTAGGTGACCAAAGAGACTCTGGCTGTGTCCGAAATCTCCACTCAAACCACTACTCCCTAACCCCTATGTAGGGGGTAGGGAGTAGAGCACTATATAGTGAGCTACCAGCATAATAGAAACACCACTTTCGGACACTACTCGATCGTCTCTCGGCGCCGTTGATTACGGCATTACTGTCGCACTATTTAAACACGCCATCATCTGTCAGCTGGTGCCGAGCCAGCTCTGGGCTAAATAGATTTTTTTTTTATAAATACATTACATCATATTGAGCTTATTTCTCCAAAATTGTAAAATTAAAAGTAATTTCTGGCCGTTTCTGTTATAATGCGTTACTCCACACATGATTATAACTGATAAACATAAATAAAATTAATACACATATTTCATATATTTTCATTTTCGCGCCACACCGTTTTCACTTGCCTGTCGACATTAGAAAAAAAAACTGATCTACGTTATCAAATATCTTGCTCATAATACTCTTAATAAAACAGCTTTTAGACTCTGTGGAGATGCCACTCAATATTTATCTTTTTTGTTTGTTTGTTCTCGTGATTCAGAAGATTTCGCGGATTAGCAAAAGAAACAGGATTTCTAGACAGAAAACGAACATAACTTACATTTGTATGACAAATTCGTATTGTTGTCGCGCTGCTCTCCTTGACGTCCATCCGCCTTTTTTACGATCAGCGCAATGCATGATGGTATGTGGGGCTTGGGTTAGTGACCATCGGTTGTAGACTACTTTTCAAAATGCATTCTGGGATACATTGAGTGGACTATATAGGGTATAATAATCATCACTATACATTCGGAAAGCACTACAAAATGGCGAGCTCACTATATAGTCCACTATATAGTGAGTAATGGGAGATTTCGGACACAGCCTCTGGGAATCTGAAGACGTCAGTGTTTCTACTTCCTGTGCCGTCGGAAGACGAAAGAAGTGTTACAGTTTAATTTTTCATCGTGCTACAGGCTGCAGCGAGGGGTGTCTCACGGATACAGTTTAATTTACTGTATATGTTAGTGTTTCATTAGAATTATTTCTTTATTAGCTTAAATCAACAGCATATTTTTTAATATATTAAAACTCTCATGATAATGTTTTTGAAAATGATTTTATTCAGATTCATTGGACGAGTCCTCAATCACGGAGTAGCCTATACTTTTACAAAGCTACAGAATCCGGTTTAGGTGCTAAAATGATTATGTTCACACAAACATGTTAATGTTGAATTATGGAAGCAAATACTACTACTAAAGTAATAAAATATTTAAATAATCTTTGTCATTCTTTTTCATGCAACACCCTATAGTACATTGAAGTCATTTAATACCACTATGTTTGAATACATTTCATTTCAAAACTTGTTGAGTATAAATTTTATATCATGTTCTCTCCATTCCACAATGGTTCATGAGCGAGCAGCATCTGATGGTTTCTTCACAATAAGGTACAAAGGCACTTCCTGTAAATACATTTGATTAAAACACCTGCATTTTCACCTCTAGCTTTGGATTAAAGCATCTGATAAATGACTAATTGTAAATATTAATTTCAGACTTTTTATTTTTTTCAGAGTTGCTTTCACTGTCTGGATGGACACCCAGAATTAAACAAATGGAGCTCTGACATCAGAACGGTCAGTTGTTGCCTTGTATACACTTTGACAAAAGTTATTGACAAAATTAACTCCACTGAAATAACTTTAATGATTATTTTTAATAAACAGATTAAAATCATTCGACTGACTGAGATAAATCACAAAACCTACTACTATTGAGTAAAACCAAAGGGACTTTTTTGACTCCATCTTGACTATCAATCTTACTATGCAAGTAAATATAAGAATTGCGATGTAATTCTAAGACATTTGATGTCATTTCACAGCACGCTTAATAAACAAACTGTGACCATGTGCCCTGTGCTATATTTTTGAGTCACTTTGGCCTTAGAAACATATTTTGAGTTTTATAATAAAACATAAAGCCTCAGGTTTTTAATAATATAATTATGTTTCCAATATATAATCATTTAAATGGACATCTGAATCAAAAGGTCTGTCAGTGATTTACTAGAGCCGTTGGACCAGACCTCAATCACTGAGGATACTTTCACACAGCAGCAGACTTATTATGTTTAAACACAAATTGGTTAAGACAAATAGTCACAAATTAGCTAACAAATTGCATTCTATAACCAAAAGTATATAACATTTCAACACCCTTAAAATTACAAAAAATGAAAGGGCTACAATTAAAAAAGTTTCTAAAGAACGAATTCTATTTGTAAAGTACAAATAACTGATAAATCACCCGTATTGAAGTTGCCTGGAATTTTCTATTGGAAATTCAACTTATGAAGTTTGAGGGGGAGGCGTTTTTGAATACAACCTAAATAATATTCATGAGCCAAACTTATGACTCAGTTTAACCCTCATCTTCTCCTTGTCCAGAAAGCTTATCGTTTCATTTTGATATTGTTTTTTCCATTTTTAATGCAATTCTTTGGAGATTTTTTTTAAAGTTTATTTTGTTTACCTTAAAATTGTTAGATTTTATCAATAACTAATATAATTTAAGCAAATTCTTCACATTCTTTCAACATAAATACAAAATTAAGTCCCTAATACATGCATTCCCCTGTTATATCAGTACAAAATATCTTATCTCTGCCGACCTCTTAAAAAATATATAACCTGATATTTCATGACTCTTGCCACAGATAGCCTTATAGCTATTTCATGACTCTTGCCACTAGATAGCCTTATAGCTCTATATGGAGCAAATATTGAACTGTTCCTTTGGGGCCTAAAGTCAGTTACTTCAGTTTTTCTCTTCAGTATTTCTTCAAGTATATATTTAGACATTATAAAATATTTTTTTTGGTAACGTTTTAGCATTTTTAGTTTTAATTTTAAGCGATTTTTAGGTTTTTCTGTTTATAATGAAGTGCCAAATATTGTAATACTTCAAGTTAGCTGGACAGCAGGGGGAAAAAAACAAGTACAACCTTGAATAATATTTATTTGAAAATGCTGATTTTAATTCAGAATCAAAAAATGCTGTTATAACTTCACCATTTATTTTGCATTTATGTATGTGTGTGTGTGTGTGTGTGTGTGTGTGGGGGGGGGGGGGGGGGGGGGGGTGTTCTGCATTGTAACTGTGTTCAAGTCTAACCATTTCATATCTGTGTGGTCTGCATTATTTGTGACTGATTGATTTTAATTTGAAAAAATTGAAAAAAGAAAAACATAAACTCCTCGAATCCAGTTCATTTTCTTTTGTGATTTTCAAGTTCAAGTGCGACAACAGTGCTAATTACTTCGATGAACTCATTTTAAAGATAAAATAAAATTGAGTTTCGGGTCAAAATGACCCGGGCACGTGATGTCACTTCTGCCTCCCTACGACGTAGCCTAAATAATATTCATGAGCAAAACAGCGGTTACTCGGTGAAATCAATGCACCTTTCCCAAACGTTTGGTCGCTTTTTAGAAACGTTCAGGACCACAGATTTACTAATTAATGAGTAGATCTATGAAGATTTGAGGCACATTTAAAGGTAGTTTCGGTGTTTGAGTTTCTCCTTCGATTTGAAGTAAAATCGTCATTTCGTTTAACGGAGCGTCAAAATGGTGAACTGCGGTCTTGTGACTCAGAAAAATGTGCCAGGTAAGTTATGAATTCTGTTCACTGTAACTTGAAATTAAACTTTAGTTTTTAATATGTTCGACGACTGAGGTGTTTTTCCACACACGTTTGTCGCGAGGGTTTTATTTAGTATTACTAGTATAATATTTGGACGAATGTAGATTTTAACCGACAGTTATTCTCAAATTATCCCCAAAAAAATTTTCAACGGTCAACTGGGACAAGTTGTTACATTTTCAAAATGGTAACTGGGGCTTGTTGTCACATGTTACGTTCTCATTTATTCAACTATTAATGTTGAATATATACCTTTTATTTATCTCTCAGAGAGCTGTATATAAGGTGTAACGTTATTTGTGATGTTGTTGTTCTGTTGGTCTGTGTGACTCAGTGCCTCTGAAGAGCATCTCAGTGGAGGTTCGTGTTCAGGATCATGTCTCCACAGTCTCCTCCACTCTGCTGTATGTGAATGAGGAAGAGCGCACCCTGGAGGCCTTGTTCGTGTTCCCTCTGTCCGCTGATGCTGCTGTCTGCCACTTCAGTGCCAAGATCGGAGAGCAGGAGATTGTGGCAGAGGTGCAAGAAAGAGAAACCGTGAGTCAAAATATAAGTCTGCTGGACATTCATTTGCATATTTTTTGCACCACTTAACAAAATTGTGTTTTGCAGGCGAGGGATCGGTATGATGATGCTGTGAGTTCGGGTCAGCAGGCGTTTCTGCTGGAAGAGAGTGCAGAGAGTCCTGATGTGTTCGGACTGAGTGTCGGGTGTCTGTCGCCGGGTCAGAACGCTGCCGTCACCATCATCTACGTCACCGAGCTCGATGTGCAGGCCGACCACTCGCTGCGCTTCTGTCTGCCGGCTGTGCTCAACCCCCGATACACACCAGCAGGTACAGCAGCTGCTGACACACACTTTATTAGCGGAAACAAGCTGATTCTAACACACACTCTCTCTCTGTGTGTGTGTGTCAGGTTCAGGAGCTGGTATAGTCTCAGAGATTTCATCAGTATGTGGAGCTGTTCCCTACACACTGACACTCAGTGTCCATGTGAGCTCTCCAAAGCCCATCTCCAAACTAGAGTCCAACTGCACTCTGGATCCTCTAGTGTTCCTCCACTCGGATCACACTCAGGCTACGGTACTGTGTGAGTCTTCATGTGTTTATCTGGATGTGTGATTACAGTAGTGTTATGCATGTGTTTTTATGTGTGTAGGTGAATCTGAGTCCTGGTCACATGTTTGATAAGGACGTTGAGCTGTTTCTGTACTATCAGGATACCCATCAGCCCTCTGCTATAGTGGAGGCAGGAGTGGCCACTGCCCCATCAGGTCGGACCTGCAGATCACTGGCATTATGGGATTGAGTGATCAAGGTTTCACTGACTCTCTCTCTCTATTTCAGGCTCTCTGATGAGGGACCCAGTGGTCATGATAAGTTTGTACCCAGAATTCCCTGAGGAAGTGATGTCATCACTGGCAACACAAGGAGAGTTTATTTTCGTGATGGACAGATCAGGCAGTATGGGTGATGTGATGCATCATGGGAAAGGAGCACAGACGCGCATAGAAAGTGCAAAGGTAAGATTTACATGTGCATTTGGGTCTGTTGACACGTATTCAGATGAGACACACTGGAATGCCTTTCCATGTCTGTCTATAGGACACTCTGCTGTTACTGTTGAAGAGTCTGCCCATGGGATGCTACTTCAATATCTTTGGATTTGGCTCTCGTTTTGAGGCCTTCTCTTTCTAGTAACTATATCTCCATTCATATATATTCAGATATTCAATTTTTAAATGTCAGGAGATGAGAAGTGTTTGTTTGTTTCACTGCAGTGAGAGTGTCGAGTACAGTCAGGACACAATGGATCAGGCAATGAAGAGTGTGAAGAGAATGAAAGCAGACCTGGGCGGCACAGAGATTTTACAGCCTCTAAAATACATCTACAGTCAGCGCTGTAAGCCCAACCACCCCAGACAGGTACAACAACACCTCAACATGCATGAGTGAATGAATTGATTAAATCACTGTATGTACATTTATGACTTTTAAAGTGATACAGCTCAAATTTTAAAAGGATTTTCTTCCCCTGAACATCAATAAAGGAAGTGCAGTAATTTTATATTAAATCTGTCATGGACACTTTATTTAACCCCACAGAGAGAATTTACAAATGTAAGCCTTCCTAAAGATCCAGAGTTTTTTTCTTTTTAAATAGGTATACATAACACTAAGCTATAAAGTAATATTTTTGAACTATAGGATTTTTTCGATAGGATAATTGTCATAATTATTCAAACTGTATTTTGCAAAAACATTGCTGTTTTTAAGCCACTGACTAGGGTACAAAATTGTGTTAAAACCGGGGCAAATTTAAAAAAAATTTTTTTTTTGCTGTTTTCTTTACTCAAAAACATGAAAAGAGTCTTGTATTTGACATCTAGTCTTAGCTAGGGGTGTAACAATATATCGTGCCACAATATATCGCAATACAAAAATGCAACAATACGTATCGTGGATAGTGACAATACGTATCGTGGATAGTGACAATATGTATCGTGGATAGTGACAATATGTATCGTGGATAGGTCCCCCCCCAAAAAATGTACTTTGTGAGAAAATAATTCAAGTTTTCAGAGTTTTAGTGTCAGTACTACATTAAACTACTATATATAATGTTGATTATAATGTATAATAATGCAATGGGGGAATATTTGTGGGTCCTGATAATACCAAATGTTACCTGATCAGTAAAAAGTGTCCAACATTATTTTAAATATATCTAGTCAGTGAAAAAGTGCAAGAATATTCTAAAATAGTTCTGTATTTTTAGCTTCAGAATCATGAATATTTTTATTCTGGTGTCACCATTGTCCTTGGGTTAAAAGCAAGTTCAAGCCTATTCATTTACACACAATGTAATATCAAAGTTAGCATTTTAATCAACAGTACATTTTTTGTTAACATTTATCATATGTCTTGGAGTATCGCAATAATATCGTATCGTGAGTTCAGTATCGTGATATGTATCGAATCTTGACATGAGGGTATCGTTACACCCCTAGTCATAGCCAATACAACATCAGCTTTTATATCAAGATGTTGTCCAAATGTATTCAACGAAAGGAAAAACTTTAAAAATGTTTGCTGCATGGTTAAAAAAATAGGTTATATAATCGTGTAAAATTGCGTTTTTGAGAGGAAAAATTATATGACATTATACATATACATAACACATTCGGCATGTTTACACGGATGAGCTGCATTACCACTGGGGGTTCTGATGACTGTAGTATTTCATGGTAGCCTGACTTCATCATACTCATATTCTAGTCAGAGTGTGAGTCTGATACTGCTCCATAGGGCTTTGATTATGAGGCGTGTCTTAACCGAACCAGGAAAAAAACAACAACTCTGCACTCAATTGGATAGACCTACAACCAATCAGAGCAAGCCAGTAAGTGACGTATGTTGAGCTACGCATAGTTGTCAACAGAACTCAACTGCACGCACGCTGGAAGAAGTAGTAAAATAATGAGTGTTGCTTCTTTTACTTGGTCCTCCATGAGTGCGACCGAAGGAGAAACCACAACGACCACAGGGTTTTCATTGCGTCCCGTCTTCTTAGCGACCGTCGGAGCCAGCTGATGAACTAAACTCTTGTCCGAATCCCGTAGGAAGGACGGCAAACATCTTTCCGATCGACAAATGCCTTGATTGCAGTTCTCTGTTCGTCTATTAACATTAATGCGCTGTCGATTTCTTTTACAACAGACGCGATAGCAGAATCTATACATCTCAGTTCTCCAGCTGCAGTCATCTTTGAGGGAAACCAGTTCAACCCAAGCGCTCTTTGATAACGCGATAATTACGTAACTGCAGATCATCTGTCCATCATCGTATAAAGCCCGCCCTGGCAATTTGATTGGCCCGACTAATTCTGAAACTATCATAATAATTACTCCTAAATGGATCGAGTCCAGACCGAACATCCCGACCAAAAACATGTTGTGGGCGGGGTTCAGGCTGGCATCCAGGCTAATTTCATGGAGTACAATGGTGAAATACACATTCTGAAGTCATGAAATTAATTACTATGAATTTTATTAACAGTAAATTGTTTGAATTTTCTCCTCAATTTTAATTAAGCTGTGCCTTCCTAACCTCCCCTGATGAGCTGCTATTGCAAGATATTGGTTAACATTTTTTCTGATTTTCAAATTTTGTCCAGAGGTGCTGCCAAAGGATTTCCCATGTCTGATATAAATTTTTCTCTCTTCAGCTGTTCATCTTCACTGATGGAGAGGTGGGAAACACTAAAGAGGTGCTGGACCTGGTCAAACATCATGTTCACTCTCACAGGTAAAGGTCTGCTGGGTTTGATGTTCCCATCATTCATCTCTTCATCATTTACAGTAACAGAGTTTATTGTGTGTTCAGGTGTTTCTCATTCGGGATTGGTGAGGGGGCAAGTAGCGCGCTCATCACAGGAATGGCCAGGGAAGGATCTGGTCACGCTCAGTTCATCACAGGCACTGACCGCATGCAGCCCAAAGTAAAGCTCTCCACTGGATTTCACAGGCACAAATGTTTCCTAGTCAAATGTCTCAATGTTTTTTTCTTTCTCTTCAAACTATATCAGGTGATGCAGTCCCTCGGGTTAGCGCTGCAGCCCCCTGTGTTTAATATCTCTGTGCGCTGGACCCTTCCAGATGGCATTAAGGTTGAAAAACTGTCTCAACCCATCAAAGTGCTCTTCCAGGGTCAAAGGGCACTCATTTACGCCCAACTTAAAGGAGAGGTGGGATGATATTGCATGTATTTTTCATGTATTAATTAGGGGTGTGACGGTTATTATATAACCGTGAGACCGACGGTTATAGTTGCACACCGTCATTAGAACTCTATAACTGCCAAAACCGTGTTATTAAAATATCTTGCAGATAATACTAATATCAGTGTTGGGGCGTAACGGAATACATGTACCGGCGTTACGTATTTAGAATATAAATTATGAGTAACAGTAGTCTCCACAGAACATAAAATATTCATTTTAATTTATGTTTCGTGTTCGCATTTATGAGGAAAAAACAATGTTACGGATGTGACCGGTCTGAAAGCGCCACTAAAAGACGTGACATTTAATCACATCTCACAGAGTAAAACGTTCCTAGAGACATCAAACAGAAAGCACAAAACCTTTCTTTAAAGTGAATTTTGTTTTGTTTTAATTGTATCTTAATTTTAATCAATGTTTCATCAACCAATTGCCTGGATTTAATAAATAAGAAGTTAATATAGCAGACATTAGATAATCACGAAACCGAGGCGCCGGCACGTAAACTGGAGCTCGTCTCATAAATGAACCGAAACTCAGCGTATAAGGTAGCCTACTTGCCTCACAGACATGTCTACTTTTAAACAGAACAATTCAAACCGAAAGAAAACGGACTACAGACTGCTCTCTACTTATCCAATCCGTATGAAATGTGCATTTCTCTCTGGCGCGTTCACTACTGCGAAGATCGCGAGTCAGCATCGTCAACTTCATCTTTGGCTGACACTGACAAAGAAAGGCCTGTTTTTTTTTGTTGTTAAGGATGTTTACTGTGTGTGATTCATTTAATGGAAAGCACATTCACTGCTAGTTGTCTTGCTGTTAATTTAAAATAAACGTAGAGCAAGTAGCTAATCAGTCTGCTCGTTTATTGAAACTAAGTTGTCCTATAACAGACGAACGTCGGAACCCCCCCCCCCCCCCCAAATGTGACTGTTATGTTACGAACCGTCAGATTTGACTCATGTCATAAACGTCATCACCAATTCTGAAACCGGCACACGCCTAGTATTAATTAGATGCATGAATTAGAATAATTTCTGAATTAATCATATGCTTATTTTTTTTTTACTGGCGTTGTGGCAGACTAACAAGAATAAGAACTTAAATGTTTGTCTTTTTCACAAACAAAGCTATTTTTTGACTTGAGGAGACTAGGGATGGGTATCGAGAACCGGTTTTAAATTTACAAGAACTGGTGATTTGATAAGAAACATGCATTTTGATTCCGCTTATCGGTTCCTCTGCGCATTTTAATGTTATTGAAGTGCAAGAAGACCCTTGTACTGTTTATCCAAAGTGTGCACACAACATCTTACTGAATGTTGCATGAGTTCTCTTCCACGTCTTTTTGAATTTGAATGGATAAATACACACAAAATATAAAAAAATATCCTCGTAAGCGCAGTCGGTTAAACATGTTTATCAATATATTGGGTTTGTCCAGCTTTTAAAGTGACAGCAGCCTAAAATTCTTGCTGCCATCTCTATAATGGCGTTAATCAAACAACAAAAGACAGAGAAAATTCACTCGCTGTTCTTGACTGAATAACTTTTGTTACTATATTTGTAATGTATATTTTATTTATAAAAAGCAGTGTTATTTTACATTTGATTACAGTTTCTGTAAATGAATACCTGAAAATCTTAAGTTTTTTTTTCAGTCGTATCTTGGTTCAGTTGTGTTTATTTGTGTGATTGATAATTTGTTTATTTGTGCTTTTTTAATTACTGAGTGTTTACTTGTCTTTAAAATTGCTTGAAATTTATATTAGTTAGGCCAGTTGTTTTTGCTGTGATATTTTTAAACTATAGGCAATAGTTCCTTGTGTTAGTGTTAGCCTGTTAATTTTTGTTCATGGTATTCAGCTACAATGAAAAGTTTTGCAATAACTTTTCATTTGACTAAGAATGAATGTGAATGACATCCAAGTTTGTTTGTTTTTTATTACCTTTTTGGAATCGAAATTAGGAAAATCGATAAGTAGAATTGGATTTGTTATAGTTCAAACAATACCCAACCCTAGAGGAGACCTATAATGCAGTTCACGAGTCTTTTCAACCATGGTGTGTTTATGGTGCTTTTATGACCCTTTTTAAAGCCTGAATGTTTAACTACCTCCCTATTATATTTAAATGCTTAAAAAAGAGGCCAGAAAACTCCTTATAGCTCATATATTTTTAGAGCTTTATTTGCTATTAATCAATCTTTAAACTTTTACTGTCTCATAGAGTTCAGGAGACTCTGAGGGAATGGTGACAGTCAAATACAGACTAAAAGATCAACTGGTTACAAACCAGCTCCACTTCTGCCTCAAACCAACTGAGGAAACTGGGTAACACACACAAACATGCATAGAATCCCATTCAATTGGACTGACATACACTGTTTGCTTTTCAAATCCAACAAATTTCCTCCATGTTGTTGCAGGTTGGCCGTCCACCGGCTGGCGGCTCGCACCCGGATCCGTTTTCTGGAGCAGAAAGAAAAGGCTAGTAGTGCGAGGCTGAAGAGCGTCAGGAGAAAGATAGTGGAGCTCAGTGTTCAGGCAGGAGTGAGCAGTGTTCATACAGCCTTCATTGCCGTTAATAAAGACAGCAGACAGACTGTGAAAGGACCCCTGTTAAAGAGAAGAGTGCAGACATACGGTTAGTGCGAACTTGTGAGGATGTCTGTGTCTGTAAATCCAATGTTCCCTTAAACATTTCATATGATAATCACAATCAATTTCTGTTTTAGGGTTTCGACAATTTCCAAACAGACCATTGTTAACCCTCTGAGGTCGGCTATCGCGCCGGCGCGATTGTCTCGCTTTTTTTCTTATCAGTGCAAAAGAGACTCAAAATACTCTGTTGATTTTGATCTTAAATATAAGTGGTATACATCAATCGATCATGTTAAGTGTCTATTATTTTTCTGTATACTCACAATAAAAACAAAGTGTTGTGCTTTTCGACAAATAAAGAAAAATAAACATGATGCAAGTTCTGCCTTCTCTCTGTCGGTGAAGTCCATTCTGAAACGCGTCCTAAGATTAACTATAACTCCGCAAATACTTGTCATACAGGCACGAGAGATTTTTCTTTATGAAGCTTGAATTCTCTTCTTTTCAATGAAGTAATTTATATAAAAAACAAATATTCTCTGTTTATGTAATCTGTATGAAAAGAGAGTGATTTCAGTATTTTTTTCCCCAGCTCATTACACTTCATTACGCGTTAATCTGACACGCCCACGGAGGACGCGCGCTATTCAAACGCAAATGTTGAGGCAAGCCATGACAACGCCCACATCAGCCGTTCCACCGCGGCGGTAAAATGTGTGGTGTATTTGCTGCCTTTTACCGCTAAGAGGCGCTACAATCATAGACTCTGAAAAGTGTTCGTTTATTCTCTCTATTGCGTAATCTGCTGCCGCACATTCAGAGCGATTGAAAGCTGGTAGCATATGAGTTCAAGTGAAACGTAGTTAAAATAATTAATAATCACAATGCTGAAATTAGGCTACTAAAATTAAATTGAATAAATAATGAAAACAATTCAACATAAAACATTGCAATAAAAAAGATTTAGGCTACATCAATGAGGCTTTCGAACAGCATACAGACGGTAGCTCAATGGTTAACGCAACAACTCGAGATTCAAGGAGCTTCAATCGACCCGAGATCGAATCTCAGTGTAGCATACATGTTTTTAACCGATGTTGGCCGACAGCGTTTATATTTTACCACCTTGATGTTTAAATAGGTAACTGTTTATAACTGTTTACTTAATTAAAGTCAAGAGTTTTGTTTAATTATCATTACAACATACATTTGCTACATTCCCGTAGAACCGCAGCCGCTGCACAAACGACAAAAACTGATGAAGGAAGATTGTCAGCCGATTGCATCAGAAAATGAAACTGAAGAAGCTCGTCTTTAGTCTGCTAAATTATTGTATAATGTAAAAGAACACTTAAATTACTTAAGTTTGAAACCAACATTTAAGGTTTAAATAAAGTGTCGGGACAGTTTTTTTTTTTTTTTTTAAACAGGATTGCATCGAGTTTAGAGTTTATTTCTTTTGCGATGCAAAATAAGAAACACTAGGCTAATCTTATTCTTGCGACATTTTAAATTTGTATTGCCAAAGAAATTACAGCTAAATTAAACAATTAAAACAGTTCAAAACGAAAATTGTCCAAAGCAACATAGCCTAATTAAATTAAAAACATGCGTTTTTCTTTGCCTCTCTCGCGCTGGATCACTTTTTAGCAAGTTTATTTAGTCTCCCTCGATGCACCCGCCGGGTCTCTCTCGAAATTAAACATTTAAAAACATGTAAAAACACATCATACAGCTGATAATACTGTATATGTCGCTGCGTGTCAGCCATACAAATCACGAAAAAAATATTTAGCCTTTAATTGTTGCTTCAAAGACACAGCATGCCTTGTTGAATTCACCTTACAATAACTTCAATTGAAATTTTGTGTGAAAAAAAAACTTTAAATAGGCTACAATAAATAAACTACAATATTTATAATTTAATAAGATATGGGGCCTACATTTGGACACAGATTTATCCTTACAATAATTTTGCCTGCTCATTAGGCTGGCTATCCGACACTCTACAGATGAAAGAGGAACATTAACACCTTTGTCCAGCAACTGTCCCTCCAACCCCCCACAGGCTATCGGAGTCTGAGGCTGACTTAACACAAAGAGAAGTCGCAATTCACACTTAAATCGCTATTCTAGACAGTGTTGATAATGAAGGAATTAAATGATTTAAGTTACATGTAGACTAGTGATATTTCTGTCATAAAAGTTTATTACTAAATATTTCATTATTTCAATAATTGATGAAATAAAACTGGTTTGGGCCAGCCTTTTCCAAGCAAAACTAAATATAATCTGAAAAAACGCATGTTAATGTGTTGTCATGAACAAAAAACTCAATATTATTCTACAGGGATCTTTGGATCCTTAACCAGGCATGCAATTAATTAAGGTTTTTTTTTTGTAGCTATTATCCAAATAAATATCGAACCACGGTGCTTCGTGGTAATGCTGCTAAATTAAATAACATTTATAGAATAATTATGAACTTAAATGAAACAGTATCGCAACATTTCGACAAATAAATTATTTGATCTGTTTTTACATTTTAATTCAGGGCGATTTAGCCTACAAAATGGAGCGAGATTTTCGCCCTTGTCTTGTCATTTTCTCATTGGGAAGCGCTTACATTGAGTATAGATCCTCTGTACCTCTCGTTTTCATATGGATTACATAATCAGATAACATTTATTAGCCTAAATATTTAGACATTTAAAGACTTTAGACATAGCCGATTTCTTATCGTTACTGAGCTGAATCGGCTTTTGGTTCATTTTTGTGACGCGCAGTTCCCGGAGACAGAGACGACAGATATAAACTGTTGTCGTTAGCCTAATAATATAAATACAAGTTTACAGTTTTGAACGATGTAAGCTAATCTACTCTTATCTGTATGACCAAAAAATTACGGAGTCGCCTATTAAGTTATTTTAGTAATGAGAAAAATAAATTGCCAGAATAAAACCCGACTTTAGAAAAATGCATAGGGCCACTCGGCGTGGTCTGCCAAAACACTTATAAACTTCAATATTTCATTCAAAATAATCTCAAAACGCTTTGTGAAATTTGAAAAACCGTGCATGCATTAGGCCACTGGAACTAATGAACAACTGAAACGCTGGTTTTGATTTTATTGTTTGTCGTTTAAACGTGCCTGTTGCATATCTCTATTTTATATATTTAATATGGTCTATTGGTGAAGTAGTCTAGCATTGATTAGCTACTGTGGAGGGAGGGATGTGGGGATTAAAATAATTCAGCAGAAGCAGGGATGTTTAGACCAGAAGGAAATCCCCGTCCCCCCTGGCAAATCACACTTTACTTAAAACCATTTTTTTAAAACTCTAGGTTGTCGGGAATCAAAAAAAAAAAATAAAAAAAAATATATATATATATATATAGCCTATATATAAAATTATTTTTTTTAACAGAACTGCTTTTGAAATTACGATTGGTAGCCTATTATTATACAGATGCAAAGTCGTTCTGTTGGATTTGTTCCTAGTGTAAAATGGAAATGCATGGTAATTTTATTTGATAAATATAAGCAAAAAACTGTATGGTGTAACAGAGCTTTAGAGCTAGACAAATCTCTCTGCATTAATGAATATAAAATTTACAGTAGACCATGTTTGATCGGGATTCGAACCCATGTCATCTTGATGGTCAAACCGTAAGTTCTACCGCTCGGCTATGAATTTACTCACTGACAAGTTCCCAAACTTTCTCACATGAGCAAGAAAACGTTTTGTCGTTAGCCTGTGAGTGTAGGCCTATAGCCTACTGCATGAATAAAAGTAGACCTTTTACAGTTTTAAAAGATGATATCTTATCTGTATGACCAACAATTACGGAGTAGGCTTTAGCCTATTAAGTTCTTAGCTGTTATGAGAAAAATAAATTCAAATGAACGCGCCGCCGCGTTTGTCAAACTCTAGTTCAACATGCCAGAATAAAGCCAGATTTTAGAATAATGCATAGCGCCACTCGGCGTGGTGTGCCAAAATATCCTAATTATAAACTTCAATATTTCATTCAAAACCATCTCAAAACGCTTTGTGACATTTTAAAAAGCCGTGAATGTATTAAGGCCACTGAAACCAGGATTGTAACTGAAACGCGCTGCATGTCTCAATACAGGAGCAGAAGCGCTGGTTCAGATTGTATTGTTTGTTGTTTAAACGTGCATGTTGCATATTTAAAAATATTTGTTAAAAATAAATGTTTGTTGTAGGCTTATTTGGAAATGACCATAACTTGTAGTATTTCATCCTTACTGTTAATTGCCCCACTTACGTTTTGCTAAATGTCCCTTTGCGCCGCCTGGCGGTCATTTCGCGAACTACTTTGAAATGCGACTGGTTTATTTTTACGCCGGTGGATTTGCCGCGGCGGTAATAGACATTCTGGTTGACTACCTACTGTACTTTAGTAAACGTTATTTTTACATGTACACATACAAACTATATTGCTATAGCCCACTGAGATTTCTTCTAATCGCGATATACTAGTGTCTGTAATGACAACATTTCGTTGACTAATTTTGGATAGATTATAAAGTTTTTACTATAAAATAGACATCAAATAAGCTTTAATTAGACAGTTTCTGCTCATATGTAAAATATATAGGATGTTTTGTCACAAATAAACTAATCAACTGTTATAGTGTTTGTTCCAATGCCAGCTATATCAAAATAATGAATCCTTAACTTTGAAATATGTATGATAAAATCTATTGCCTACTTTAAAAAATAATACTTTATAAGACATTTATGGAAAAAGACAATTTTATTTTCAAGATGTTTCCAACTCAAACTTTGAACCAATTCTGCAGAATTGCCCATACAACCTATTTGACCAGGATTTGTTTCCAGGTATGACTAAAAATGTGCTTTTGGCTTTCATTTATATTTTGATTGTTTGTATATATATATATATATATATATATATATATATATATATATATATATATATATATATATTTATTTATTTATTTATGTATTTATTGTCCTTGCATTCTTTCTTGTGTGACACCCCTGAATGAAAGGCTCATTATTATGCAGGGTCATTGTCTGCTCAGGTGAGAACCACTTAATTATTCATGATAGGGGTTGGGCCGTTCACGCCCATCCGCATATTGCCTTTGCAAACAAAAAAATGTTTTTCACAATTTAAAACAATCTATTGTTTTATGTGAATGATTAGACAGGATGATTTTCAGATCATTTTGAAGCCTAAACTCTAGGCGACAAGATCCATTAGTCAAAACTCTTGTGGACACATATTTAGTGTGTGTTTTGTGGCCTTATTTTAGAAACTTTATTTTTTTGTTTTTTCAATAACCATGCATAAACAATATTCTCTCAAAAATACAAACATGTACAAACATGTTGCTAACATATTATGGTAGCCCTGTTTGTGCTAAATAGAGTGTAATTACACATGTGCCATTAATATGTTTCTAAGCAACTGAAAAAAGCACAAATGTCAGGGCATGTCAAAACATCTCAAGGACCCCAAAAACACTTCAGACCTCAGAGGGTTAAGAGGCGGAGGTCCCGGCTCTGATTGTGTGAGTATGAATCATTTTTACAGCTTGTCGACTATGCTACAGTACATGTGATGTTTTCTCCTTATTAATGTCAAATTAAGTTTTGGAAATGTATTTAGAAAATTCAATTTTGCCTTTAAGATGTGAAATAAATGTGTTTTTTAGGAATGCGATGAGGAGCCTTCCGGGGTAAGATAAATCATATCTCATGTTTTTGTGCTCTGAATGTGTATTGATCAGTTTTTTTGTGTGTTTGAATGACAGCAAGGATTTTAAAAGCTTTTAATATCAATTCTCAGTTTGCAATGTAAAATGTATATATTTTTTCTGTTTTAGGGAGGATGTGGTAAGTGATTCTCTTCAATCTCTTTGTGCCTGTAAGAATGTATTTGTGTTGTGTGCTAAAACAACAGTCACAACTTTCTACTTGCATCGATTCTGTAACATTGACCGGAAATGACGGAACTGTGAAAACAGCTTTTTTTTATGGATTCATTGACATTTGCAAAACAAATACTGGCCTCGGCCTTTAGGATTATACTAAGAAACCGATCAGTTAAAAATGGCCGTATCAATCCAGCCCTATTGCAAAGGCTTTTCTTGTTTGTTGGTTCTTTTGGATGTGTCTGTTCTTGGCTGTTTCTCCAGATCTGAATCTGTTCTGACCTTTGGATTCTCTTCTAGTAGACGCACAGTCACGGGTCAAGTCTACGTCACTGCTGGGTAAATGGCACCCCAATGTAGTATTAGTTTTGTGAAATTTGTACATTTAATTATTGCTTTATTTAATTGTTTGTTCATTATATTATTTTATTTGAGTAATTTAGTACTTCAAATTATCAAGACTGTACATGTGTTTATTTATAAAAAAAATACCTAATGAGACACAGTGAATAGAAGAATGAGATTGAAGCGCAGTCCAGCTACTACAGAACCAAATCACACTCAACAAGAGCACAGCATGCTTAGTGTCGAACCATTTGTGCTACAGACATGAACAAATCCCTTACACTCATGTGGCTTGTTGAGGTGAGGTGTGCTGTTATTTTCTAAGCTATCAGATGTATGGTGTTCGTCTGGGAGCTGGTAAGAAACCACCCACAGTATGTTAGCATTGTGGCTACACACTTTCATGCCAAGGAGCACTTACATTTATTCAGAACATGTTTACAATTATAATGGCAGAATGTTTCTATCGCATAACAGTATATATTCCGTATGCATCTTGAAATGTGTTTGTCTTTTAGGTAAGCGACGTTGGTCTCACAACTTGGGTAAGAACGTGTGTGTGTGTGTGTGTGTTTAATATAAATATTTGTATAATTTTTATATTTATTATATTCATTTATTAGAACCTGATCCCCAGAAGAACTTGTTACTGAATGCACATATAACTTCTCTTTCTCAAAATGTGTGTTCAACTGCAGACCCGTTACTCCAGCTGGTTTCTCTCCAAAAGGCGTCAGGCTGCTGGGATCTGGACGTCACACTGGCTGATGCGTTTGGGAAGACGGAGGATGAGCTGACCAATCAGAAACCAGCTCAGGTGAGAGATGTGATGAATAATCAGACAGCGATGATTGTGTCCAGTAACTAATGCAGTGTATGATGGTTTGTACACAGGTGGAGGGGGCAGTATGGGCCACTCTCCTGGCTCTGATCTGGTTATACGGCTGTAAAATAGACCAGCGGGTCGAGTGGCAGTATGTGGCCATGAAGGCGGCGTCATGGATCGGCTCTCAGAAAGGTGAGATCTCCGTTCCAGACCACATTCACTCAGTCAGCGTTCATCGAGAGACGCTTGAGGAAAATCTTCCGTTCTTTGACACACACTGATGATATGAGTGTGTGTGTGTGTTTCAGTGGGCGATCTGTCCGAGTGTGTGTGTGTGGGTAATGTCCTGCTCGGATGTCAGGTGACCAAAGAGACTCTGGGAATCTGAAGACGTCAGTGTTTCTACTTCCTGTGCCGTCAGAAGACGAAAGAACTGTTACAGTTTCATTTACTGTTTTTTCTTTTCTTGTTTCCTTAAGGTTTAATCTAATTAATTTGTTCAAATCAACACCAATTTGTAAAAAAGATATGTGAGTGACCTGCAAGATCATTTGAGTTTTATGTACCAAAGTAAAAATAGTTTTGGCTTTCTTCTTATATAATTTCCCCCCCAAAGATATAATCATTTAAATAAGTCAGGTCACACATAAAAACTGTTCTGTTCTGTGTTTTTGCGGTTTTGAAATTGAAAATAATTTGAATCAGATAAAAAAAAAGTGTTTTAAAAAAAGACGAGTCCTGTTGGTTCTGTATGGTTTTCATCATTTCAACACTCTTAGTGTATTAGCCAAGTAATAGTGTAGTAATAGCATAGGTTATTTGCTCAGGTTTGCTCTGCCATCATTTATTTATCTAAATGCCTGTAATCAGGCAAAACAGAAGAGACAAATTTATCAAATAACACAAACAATGCATTGTTTTAAACATGTAAACGGTTGCAGTTTATGCTTAACATTGACACTTTTATTACCATTTCAAAATAATCCATTACCAGTTGCGATTTGAGGAGCGTGCACTGTTATTTTCAATATTTTCTTGTAATTCAATTTGAACATTTTAGTTGTTGTGGTAAGCGTGTGAAGGTGGTGCAGGGTTGCTAATTTAATCAAATCCCCATGTTTCTAGCCATATAGAGAATTGTGTGTTTTGCGGAGATGAAGGTTTGCATTTATGAATTCATGCATGTCAAAGACAAACATTTCTCATTGTGATTTAAGTCTGGTTGAATTTATTCCGGCAACCAAATGAGAAATGACCAAATAATCACCACTGAATCTTTATAATGCCACCACAGATACATTCAAGAAATCTATCAAATTAAATTTTAAAAGATCAAAGCAAAACAGAAGTATAATTAAAGCTGTTGGCTCATTTACTAACGAGGCCACTGACAAGTCAGTGGGTGTAATCATTAAAGAAAGACATCATTGAGCGTACATAAACAGTTATTAGAAAAGAAGCTTAACTCTGAAACACAATTACGTTACCGAAAACAGTTTCTGTGATCCGAGGAGCATGCACTAATATTTTCAGTGGCGCTTTAACACGAAACTCGTGAATATTCATGTCAGCTTCGCCCATGTTTTCGAAAATCGATGTGTGATTAGTTCTGTCTAGGCCCATCCACGAACACAACAGAACCAAATAAGAACTGGTGTAACACCCCCGACAGACATTTGGCGTCATTAGAAACGTTCAAAAACATTAGAAATGAGTCGTGAAGATATAAAAGCATTTGGTTCGTTGTTTTAGTTTCACTTTCAATTGAAAGTAAAATCGTCATTTCCTCTAACGCAGCGTGAGAATGATGAACTGCGGTCTTGTGAATGAGAAAAACGAGCTAGGTATGAATTCACCTGTTTACTTTTACTGTTACATGTGTCCTAACTTAACACTTATGTTGCTGTGGCGGTTTTGTATTGACGCGGTCTGCGTGCGTATTGGAAATTATTAAAATGAAAACCGCCTATTTTTCACAGTCCTGAATCCTGACTTGTGGATGTAAGGCGTTGGCGGACAAAAGCTTTGCTGTGGAAAAAACAACCACAAATCAAACGGGTCAAGATTTCAGTCTTTCACAAATTCACAAATAATGAAGAATGAGATATTATGTAGGCCTACATGTCTACAACAGCGCGGATTTATAGACAAAATCTAAATTGGAAACGGCAAACTATCTTTATGGTGAATAACCGTCGATTTAAACCGAATTTAGTTTTTTCTATTTTATCAAGTATGTTTCAATGTCAGCTTGCGGGGCATTTGTCACTTGTTCCCGTTCACCTTTATTCTTTTATTTATGGGGATGGAGTCTATTAACCCTTTATTTATCTCTCAGAGAGATGTGATGATGTTCTGCTGTATTTTAGGTGTATTTGAGATGCTCCGTTTTATTTGAGGTTTATGTTCTGCTTTAAAGGTTTTGTTTGTGATGTTGTTCTGCTGTAATTTGCAATTTGTGATGTTGTTCCACAGTCTCCTCCACTCTGCTGTATGTGAATGAGGAAGAGCGCCCCCTGGAGGCCTTGTTCGTGTTCCCTCTGCCCGCTGATGCTGCTGTCTGCCACTTCAGTGCCAAGATCGGAGAGCAGGAGATTGTGGCAGAGGTGCAAGAAAGAAAAACTGTGAGTACAAATTAAAGTCTGTAGGAATCGTATTTGCAATTTTGCATATAATGTTTACTGTGCACCACGTAATATAATTGTGTTTTGCAGGCGAGGGATCGGTATGATGACGCAGAGTTCGGGTCAGCAGGCTTCATGTGTTTATCTGGATGTGTGATTACAGTAGTGTTATGCATGTGTTTTTATGTGTGTAGGTGAATCTGAGTCCTGGTCACATGTTTGATAAGGACGTTGAGCTGTTTCTGTACTATCAGGATACCCATCAGCCCTCTGCTATAGTGGAGGCAGGAGTGGCCACTGCCCCATCAGGTCGGACCTGCAGATCACTGGCATTATGGGATTGAGTGATCAAGGTTTCACTGACTCTCTCTCTCTATTTCAGGCTCTCTGATGAGGGACCCAGTGGTCATGATAAGTTTGTACCCAGAATTCCCTGAGGAAGTGATGTCATCACTGGCAACACAAGGAGAGTTTATTTTCGTGATGGACAGATCAGGCAGTATGGGTGATGTGATGCATCATGGGAAAGGAGCACAGACGCGCATAGAAAGTGCAAAGGTAAGATTTACATGTGCATTTGGGTCTGTTGACACGTATTTAGATGAGACACACTGGAATGCCTTTCCATGTCTGTCTATAGGACACTCTGCTGTTACTGTTGAAGAGTCTGCCCATGGGATGCTACTTCAATATCTTTGGATTTGGCTCTCGTTTTGAGGCCTTCTCTTTCTAGTAACTATATCCCCATTCACAGTTATTCAGATATATTGTTTCACTGCAGTGAGAGTGTCGAGTACAGTCAGGACACAATGGATCAGGCTATGAAGAGTGTGAAGAGAATGAAAGCAGACCTGGGCGGCACAGAGATTTTACAGCCTCTAAAATACATCTACAGTCAGCGCTGTAAGCCCAACCACCCCAGACAGGTACAACAACACCTCAACTACTCATTGACATTGGTGTTGAAATATAAACTAGGCTAACACAGGCTATCACAGGACTAGGCTATCACTAGGCTATCACAGGAATGGCCAGGGAAGGATCTGGTCACGCTCAGTTCATCACAGGCACTGACCGCATGCAGCCCAAAGTAAAGCACTCCACTGGATTTCACAGGCACAAATGTTTCCTAGTCAAATGTCTCAATGGTTTCTCTTTCTCTTCAAACTATATCAGGTGATGCAGTCCCTCGGGTTAGCGCTGCAGCCCCCTGTGTTTAAAATCTCTGTGGATTGGACCTTTCCAGATGGCATTACTGTTGACACACTGTCTCAACCCATCAAAGTGCACTTCCAGGGTCAAAGGGCACTCATTTACGCCCAACTTAAAGGAGAGGTGGGATGATGTAGCATGTTTTTTTTTTTTTAATAAAAATAAGAGACCAGTGTCTCTTCTTTGTTTAGAAAAACCTACTGTTCAAATTCACGTCATTTGAGATGCGTTGTAAGTTGTGACATTGTAGTTGATTATATTACCGGTAATGGCTTTCAGAAAAAAAAGAATTCCAGAATTTTTCATTTGATGCATCCATCTACTTTGTCGGATACTGTTAATAAACAAATGTTACTATTGAAAGTGTACATTAAAGAGAGTTAATTTTCGAAAAGCTCACGCCATCAAAAGTGGCCGCAGTTGCAGAAACGGCCAAATTTGGTGAATATAAAAACCATAAAAGGCTGACATTTAAAATAGTACTTGTTTTTGGACTTGCAAATATACAACAAAGAAAAAACCCAATTCAAATGGTCAGTAAGAAAGATACGGACGGATATGCACGTGTAGATCATTTTAAGTGTAGCATACAGAGCAGTTTGTCTATTACTTAAACATTTTTAAATCACCATTTTTAAAGGTAAATGTCTTTTTGAACCCGTTTCTCAGATTGGTATTGAATGTATAATCCTGTAGGGGGCGGTAATTCAACATCCTGATCCGCGCGCCGTTCATACAGCGAAGAGAAAGACACAAACAACAGCCAGAATGGACTTTGATATAAGTACGCCTGCTTCCTCATGAGTCTGTGAATAATATTATAAATCACACTGATGATATACAGTTATTAAACATTTTTTATTAACATCATCCAGAGCAGAGTGTTTTAATGGCGTCAGGAAGCGCACTGATCTTTGATGAGGAGATGACTCGTTATAAACTCCTCTGGACAGAGTAAGTCATCGTATCATTTACAAAAGTGTCATGTTATACTATAAATTTCAGACATGATATAGTACCATAGCGTTCAGTGAAGTACCTCACAGTTCTATGCATGGCAAATACCATGGTTACATGAAAATGGTAATCATCTTGTATGATGGTAAAGTACTACCGTTACCTGATCCCTTCAATATACTTGCACCGTGGTTATTTTGGTAAGGGATTTGATTTATAGAGACGTATATCATTCCGTACATGTCAAAATGATCATGATTTATATCTGTGAGCTGAAAAAAATAGTACATTAAGTTAAACTAAATGAAAATGGGAAATGTTGCCTTGGCAACTAGCTCAAAAACATAAATATGTACATATTTAAATATTTAATTTTATTTCAGATGTTTATTTTATTTCAAGTAATTTAAATAAATAAAATAAACATTTAGTTTCAGTTTCAGTTATAATATTTAACCCTGGTAAAAAAATAAATATTAATAAGAAGTATACTTTGTGTTTTTAGTATTGCAACCACTTAGAAAACAGTAATAATCGCAGTTTGAAGTCAATAACAAAATTGCAGTGATTGATAATGGTATCACTAAATAGTTTATTACTAGGAATAATTACATTGCTGATATTGATAAGACCGTTTAATCTGTCGAAATTTGGACATTGACACAAGTCAAAAACTGCACATTGGCTGATTCCCATTCTGCCAGTTCTGTCAATCTACCAAAAGTATCTTCAAAGGATAATAAACATGGTCTGTTTTCACATAAATATTTAGTTCAGTCATGAAACTCCAGACGGCGCCAACTAATCGGTCCTTTACATGCAATCACATCAGTACTGTATAGCGCATGCTGATTGGCCTCTGCTGATCCTGCAGCCGATGAGATTGCTTGCTCAACATTTATATAGTCTGTTCCTCTGAACCCCTCCACCTGCCTAGATCTGCTACGCGATTTATCTATGTCTATTTATGCAGCAGCAGCAGCAGCAAATCTTACATGCTCACAGCAGCGTTTCTGTGTATCTGTTAGCATACTTGCTCTGCATCAGCAGCAGTGTAGCACATCTAGCCCAACAAGACCAAATACATTAACATTGCCATATTTAATAGCATGCTAAAACTATTCCGAGAGTTGTCATGATTGAAATCTAATTGCGTTTTCTCTGTCCAGTCCAGTGTGTGAGATCGAGGTGCCCGAGCGTTTAACCGTGTCATATGAAGCGCTCAAGACACACGGCGTGGCACAGAGATGCACACGAGTGCCGGTCCGCCAGGCCACCGAGCAGGAGATCTTACTCGCGCACAGGTTGGTGGACTCTCGGCACATGACCTTAACCCAGGCCAGTTTCTATTCCCACACAATTAAGTTTGGTTTCGAAATCAGGGATGCACGATATATCGGCCACCATATTGGTATCGGCTGATACATGATCATTTATAATGTTATCGTTATCGGCCCGATAAGAAAATTTGGCCGATATATTACGTATAACCGATAAATAATGGATTAGAGACACTTCAGATGCGCACTGTTCACCATGATGCTTTTGGATTGCTTGAAATATGATTGGAATCCCTTCAAAAAAGGAAAATATAGTTACAGCAACATGTGAAGTCTTGTGAAGAGAACATTATAAGTGTGTGCTTGAGACGGGCTTTTAATGAGACTTTTGTTTTTGTAAGTAGGCTCTCAAAAATGATATAAAAATTTGGATTTAGATTTATCGGCCAATATATCGGTTATCGGCTTTCAAACATTAAGAATTATCGGTTATCGGTATCGGCCAAAATGTTCATGTTGCATCCCTATTTTCAATGCAGTGAGGAGTATCTGGAGGCCGTCAAACAGACTCCGGAAATGACCGTGGAAGAGCTGAAGGCATTCTCCAAGAAGTACAACGATGTCTATTTCCACCAGGTATGTGCAGATCGCTCACGCTGGTCGGGTTGAGATGAGTGCAGGCGCTTTCTAACGCAGCGTGTCATGTGACTGCAGAACATCTATGGCTGTGCTAGGCTGGCGGTGGGCGCTACGCTGCAGCTGGTGGACAGCGTCATGAAGAGAGAGGTCAGAAACGGCATGGCGCTGGTCAGGTGAGCACACATCCAGCAGCTGATGCGTTCATGAGGTCGGAAATAAAATAAAACCCACCTGCTTAACGGTGAAGTGTGTGTTATCTTCACCGATACACACTACACGGAACTGCTCTTTCTTTGAGCGCCTCAACAGAGGAATATTTGCTCTGCCAGTGCTGAGAGTTTGAGGCAGGACTCCCTGTGTGTCTGAAACTAAAATAATACATTTTTATTATTATTATTACTTTATTAATTGTTAATAGTAAGTATTAGTAATATTTAATACTATTTTAATTTAGTATTAAATTTAATTATGAATTGTTGTTTTTGTTATTGTTACTATTATTAACAATATCAATAATGCATAAACGAAATATTTAAATTGAATGTTTTTTTTAATTCACTCATTTATTATTATTATTGACAATGTTTAATTGTGTTTATATTAAACATTAATAATATAAAAATAATTGTTATTGTTACTATTGACAAAATTAGTAATTAATGTTTTTAATTTAATACATTATTTGTATTATTATTACTATTATTTGAACAGTAATTATTTTAATATTAAATAGTAATATTTAATAAAATGTAAATGTAACATTTTAATTTGATATTAATAAATTTAACACTTTAATGTAATGCTTATAATTTAATAATAGATTTAATTATTATTATTAATAATAATATTTAATTGTTAATTTTAAATATTATTCATATTTATATATATTTTAATTTAATACATTTCATTCTAAATTATTATTATATTAGTAATATAATGTATAGTTTAACGCTATTAATTTAATTTATTATTATTTTATCAATGTTTAATTATCTTCATATTAAATATTAATTATATTTCATAAAATATAAAGGTAATATTTTAATTTAATAATAAATGTAATGCATTAATGTACTGATTTTAATTTAATAATACATTTATTTATTTATTATTATTATTAATAATAGTAGTAGCTAATCCACACTTCTGCGTGTTGGTTATTGGACACTTGTATATGTTGATCTCTAGTTTTGAATAATGACTTCTTGTTCACTTCCCTCTTCTCTGTGTCCCTCAGGCCTCCAGGACACCACAGTCAGCGCTCCGCTGCAAACGGGTTCTGTGTGTTTAATAACGTGGCCATCGCGGCTCTTTATGCCCAGAAGAGCTACAGCGTGAATAGGTGAACAGGAACATCACGGCTACACCTGTAATGCTCCCTGAAGGAGAACTAAACTGCTGCCTTTGCAGATGGAGTATTTTGCGTATGATTTTCCATATGTCATATAGATGAGTTTGAGCTTGTGCTTTTTTTCCCAGGGTTTTGATTGTGGACTGGGACGTCCATCACGGACAAGGTGTTCAGCACTGCTTTGAGGAGGACCCAAGGTGAGTCCATCTCGCTTCTGATGGACAATATCATTTACTAACTAGATGTTTACATCTTTAGAAAATGTGAGTGATCTTTGCCCAAGCAATTATTTTATTTTATTTTTTTATTTTTTATCATTTTTTAAATTTATTTGAAAATTTAATTTAATTATTCTTTTTGTTTTGTTTTATTTTATTTTTAATTTTTTTACTTTTAATTAAATTTTATTCATTTAATTTTATTATTTTATTATTTAATTTTATTTTTAGTTTGTATTATTTTGTATTATTTTATTTTACTAACTAGATGTTTACATTTTCAGAAGAAAATGTGAGTGATCTTTGCCCGAGCAATTATTTTATTTTATTTTATTTTATTTTATTTTATTTTATTTTATTTTATTTTATTTTATTTTATTTTTATTTTTATTTTTATTTTTATTTTATTTAATTTTATTATTATTTTTTAATTTTTTTAATATTTAATATTTTATTTTATATATTTTTTTTATTTATTTTTTATTTAATTATTCTTTTTATTTTATTATTATTTTTTAATTTTTTTAATATTTAATATTTTATTTTATTATTATTTTTTTATTTAATTATTCTTTTTGTTTTATTTTATTTTTAAGTTTTTTACTTTTAATTGAATTGAATTAAATTGAATTATTAAATTATTTTATTTTTATTTTGTATTATTTTATTTGTAAATTCATCTGATTTATTATCCACCAGATAAAAATAATTGCATGCCTCTCCTCAACAAAACCTGCACAATTTGAGGAATCGTTTATGCGGATGTCACAACCTTTCCCCAAGTACGAGCACTAAATGATTTCTCTTTCACCCTAGCGTGCTTTATTTTTCCTGGCATCGTTATGAGCATCAGACCTTCTGGCCCAATCTCCCAGAGTCGGACTATACAAGCGTCGGGAAAGGCAAAGGATCCGGTTTCAACATTAACCTCCCCTGGAACAAGGCAAACAAAAAACCCCACTGAATCAGTGCTCAGAAATCAAGCTCTTTCACGAGTGAAATGTGTTTCATAACAGCAGTGCATGCCAATCAAATCCAGTTTTGAACAACAAATCTTATTTTTTTCAGTGAAATTTCAGAACAATGTTTTGCCATTCGTGATGCACATGGTTTGTTTTGTGCAGGTGGGCATGACGAACAGTGACTATCTCGCTGCCTTCTTCCATGTTCTTTTACCTGCCGCATACGAGGTACCCGTCGCACGAGAGGAAAGGCCGTTCACTCCACGAACGAGAACTATTACAGTATAGTTCGATAAAAACATGGACAGCCAATCAGAATCCATCCTGCTTTAAAGAGCTAAAGCATTTAAAGAGGCAGACGACAAAACTGCAGCATAAACCGAACAATAGTGTGTTGGTGTTAATGCTAATATACTTATTGCCATAGTTTTCTTTATAGTTATTGTTCTTGTTGTGAACGGGCCTTTAAGGGATAGTTCACCCAAAAATGAAAATTAGCCCATGATTTACTCACCCTGAAGCCATCCTAGGTGTAAATGACTTTCTTCTTTGGGTCATTTAATGTAATTTTGTACTAATGTTAGGCCATTGGACCATTTTTGTTGTTTTCTCTTTCAGTTTGATCCAGAGCTGGTTTTGGTGTCTGCTGGTTTCGATTCAGCCATTGGGGATCCAGAAGTTAGATACTTTTTTTTTTAAGTTTGTGATTTTTCTGAGGCGAGCACCTTAAAGTCCCCCTGTGGTGAAAATCCAGCTTTTAATATTGTTTAAATGTCTATGTGGTGTTTTTAATATGCTTTAAGACGAACCATATGCAAAATTTGCATTTAATTTAAAAAAAAAACAAATAAATAAAATTTGAAAATTTAATTCATGTCGACACCATTGCTGAGTATTTTCTCTTTAAAACTGCAGTGAACCAAAGACAGTCTCAAAAACACGGTTTGAAATCGCTGGTGTTTCTGACGTCACAAACTACCTTACAACCAATCAGATCAACGTGTGATCGTCAACGAGTGGATCTCTGAGTGAGTGAGTGGAGGCGGGGCTCATTTGCATATTCATAGAACCGCTTATACTAAACGAGGCAAGGGTGTAGAGTAACATTCAAGATATTTCAAGGCATGATGACATGATTTTCAAGAAAAAAACGTTCTAATATGTCATTTTGGTGATCAAAGATGAGTTTTAAGGGATAAAATGATTGACTACAGGGGGACTTTAACTGTTACTTCCCTTTCAGGATCTTGTTTAGTCCATCTATCAGGCTGCTCTCCAACGTTTCAGCCCGTATGGGATGATATCAGTTTACATGGTTGTCTTTTCTGTGTTAGGGTGAAATGTGTGCTTCTCCTGAGATCTTTGCACACCTCACCCAACTGTTGATGCCTTTGGCTGCAGGCAAGATGTGCGTCGTCCTGGAGGTCAGGTGTCATTTTCAAACAAAACCTGGATTCATTTCATTTTAAATACCCGTTCTCTTCAGTTTTATGCTCAGATTGCATGTTTGATTTTCTCTTGGTTTCTTTCGATCGTGTTTAGGGAGGGTACAACCTGACTTGCCTGGCCCAATCGGTTTGCCAAACCGTCCAGACGCTCCTTGGAGATCCGGCCCCGCTGCTGTCGGGGCTCGGAGCCGCTTGTGAGAGGTGAATTGAGCTGTCAGTCAAGCGGCGAGTGCTTTTAATTGGTTGAAGTCTACTTGGGTAGCCCCGCCCTCAGTGAAATCTTAATGGTCCAAAGTCCTGCCCGCATATGTTTAACATCAAATACATCCTGATTGAATGCAATTTGCAACATTTGATATCACTTTATTTTAGAGTGTCATTGTTACACGTTACATGTAGTTACTATAGTCATAACTATAAATTATGCATAATTACATGCAACTAAACCAAACCTAATCCTAACTCTATAGTAAGTACATGTATTTACTTAATATTACTCAGTACTTAAAAGTATAGTTACAGTGTAACACACACCTTAAAGGATTAGTACAGTGTAACACACACCTTAAAGGATTAGTACAGTGTAACACACACCTTAAAGGATTAGTTCACCTCAAAATGAAAATTTCCTGATAATGTACTCACCCAAATGCCATCCAAGATGTTCATGTCTTTCTTTTTTTTTGAGTTTTTTGAGGAAAACATTTCACAATTTTTCTCCACACAATGGACTTCAATTGCAACCTACATGTTGAAGTCCAAATCAATGCAGTTTCAAAGGGCTATGAAGAGCTTCACACGGCTCTGCACGACCCCAGCTGAGGAAAAAAACAACAACATTTATATACTTTTTAACCACAATTGTTCATCTTGTGCTGGTCGGCGACGCGCCAGGCATTGCGTAATCACATTGGAAACGTCACGATTTTTTTTTTTTAATAATAATATTAATAAATTAAAACAAAGCTGTCAGACGAAGTTGGAGGAAAAAACGGGAGAGAATGAGATGGAATTTTTCGCCCTTCCCTTCCTTTTTGAACCGGAGTACACAGACAAATAACTTAGATAGATGACGTGACGCGTGACGTTTCCAACGTGATGACGTAATCACTGGACGAACAGACCCGCACAAGACGAACAATTGTGGTTAAAAAGTATATTAAAGGTTTTTTTTTTTTTTTTTTAAATGAGCGATGGTTTTGCTAGATAAGACCCTCTTCCTCAGCTGGGGTCGTGCTGAGCCGTTTGAAGCTAAATTGATTTGGACTTCAACATGTTGGTTGCAATTGAAGTCCATTGTGTGGAGAAAAATAGTGAAATGTTTTCCTCAAAAAAATTAATTTCTTTTCCACTGAAGAAAGAAAGACGTGAACATCTTGGATGGCATTTGGGTGAGTAAATTATCAGGAAATTTTCATTTTGAGGTGAACTAATCCTTTAAATTAAAGTGTAACTATATTTAACGTGGATAAACAAATCACTATATCAGTCACCCATTAGTCACTCAGTCACTCACTATATCCATCACTATAAAGCTGTGTTATATGAGTTATATGTGTTGTGTGTTCTTTCTCAGCGCACTGGAGTCTATTCAAAATGTCCGCAAAGCTCAATCATCGTACTGGAGCGGTTTTAAACACTTAGGTTAGTGCTTATTTACTTACTTTTGCTCAAATGAAATTGCCTTTTTCCTTTCACTTTAAAGGAATTGTGTTTATTATAAAGTCAAATGGTGGTTCTTCTCAAGTATGAGGTGATGAAAGATGAAAGATGTAGTGACAATGCAAAGCTGGATTTCAGCATCATTACTCCAGTCTTCAGTGTCACGTGATCCTTCAGAAATCATTCTAATATGATGATGCTCAAGAAACATTTCTGATTATTATCTTTTATCAATGTTGAAAACAGTTGTGATGCCTACGATAACGGATTGATAACGTGCGTTTGTGTGAACGCCAATATAGTTATCGTTCTAGTTATCATTCTTGGTGTGAACAGGCCTTAAAAGTATTAATTTCTTGTGGAAAAAAACGAACTTTTGAATGGTACTGTATATTAAATTAGATCATTTTATCTGTCCTGTTCTTAAGAGGCTCATTCAGAAACGAGCACAAAGCGGCCCAGACTGGACGAGAAGAACGGCGCAACAAAAGAGGCTGCAGAACCTGCACCAGAGACCAGTACAGAGGAGAAGACTCAGGGTAACGTGTGGCCAGAACCTTTAGCCAGGACATCAGCATGTGTGCGAACTGTGGTAGCGCCCCCTCCTGGTGTGGAGGTCTCCCTGCCTGAGGGCTGCCAGCGTTTGGAGGACGTTTCCCAAAGTATCCGGTTGGTAAAATACTATCAGATCAGAAAACCTGGTGTTACTCTTTTAGGGCGCATTGTAACCCGTTTTTTTCCAATTCTAGGGATAAACATTTCCAAGGCGTCACGGACCAAAACATCCTCCAGCCTCTTGGAAATGTAATTTCAGTTCTTGACCAGATGATGAGTAAAGAGGTGAGGAAGTGATAACCGAGGTCTGGGGGTTGTTTCTGTGTGCAGTGTTTGGTAACGGACTGTAACTTCATCAGGTGTGTAACGGATGTGTCGTGGTGTGTGACTCGAGTGTATCCGTACGCTGTGCTTTTCAACACGCACTAATCGGCCTGGCTGAACGGTACGACACTTCTTAGACTCACTGAAGAATTCTTTTTAGAAAATCACCTTGATCAGATTAATAATTACCTGTTATGTGATATTAAATTCAGTGCTTGTGTTTTTGATAAAGGGTTATGGTTGTTTTTATTGGAGATGAGAATATACCAGTCATTACTGATGATGGGTGAGACAGTTCTAGTTCAGAGACTATCTATCTATCTATCTATCTATCTATCTATCTATCTATCTATCTATCTATCTATCTATCTATCTATCTATCTATCTATCTATCTATCTATCTATCTATCTGTCTGTCTGTCTGTCTGTCTATCTCTATTTCTCTCTATATCTATCTATCTATCTATCTATCTATCTATCTATCTATCTATCTGTCTGTCTGTCTGTCTGTCTGTCTGTTTGTCTGTCTATCTATCTGTCTGTCTGTCTGTCTGTCTATCTCTATTTCTCTATCTCTCTCTCTCTATATCTATATCTATCTATCTATCTATTTCTCTATCTATCTATCTGTCTGTCTGTCTGTCTGTCTGTCTGTCTGTCTCTATTTCTCTTTCTATCTATCTATCTATCTATCTATCTATCTATCTATCTATCTATCTATCTATCTATCTATCTATCTATCTATTTCTCTTTCTATCTATCTATCTATCTATCTATCTATCTATCTATCTATCTATCTATCTATCTATCTATCTATCTTTCTGTCTGTTGTCTATCTATCTATCTATCTATCTATCTATCTATCTGTCTGTCTGTCTGTCTGTCTGTCTGTCTATCTATCTATCTATCTCTGTCTGTCTGTCTGTCTATTTTTCTATCTATTTCTCTATCTATTTCTCTATCTATCTATCTATCTATCTATCTATCTATCTATCTATCTATCTATCTATCTATCTGTCTGTCTGTCTGTCTGTCTGTCTATCTCTATTTCTCTATCTCTCTCTATCTATCTATCTATCTATCTATCTATCTATCTATCTATCTATCTATCTATCTATCTATCTATCTATCTGTCTGTCTGTCTGTCTGTCTATCTCTATTTCTCTATCTCTCTCTCTCTATATCTATATCTATCTATCTATCTATTTCTCTATCTATCTATCTGTCTGTCTGTCTGTCTGTCTGTCTGTCTCTATTTCTCTTTCTATCTATCTATCTATCTGTCTGTCTGTCTGTCTGTCTGTCTGTCTGTCTCTATTTCTCTTTCTATCTATTTCTCTATCTATTTCTCTATCTATCTATCTATCTATCTATCTATCTATCTATCTATCTATCTATCTATCTATTTCTCTTTCTATCTATCTATCTATCTATCTATCTATCTATCTATCTATCTATCTATCTATCTTTCTGTCTGTTGTCTATCTATCTATCTATCTATCTATCTGTCTGTCTGTCTGTCTGTCTGTCTGTCTGTCTGTCTGTCTGTCTGTCTATCTATCTATCTATCTCTGTCTGTCTGTCTGTCTATTTTTCTATCTATTTCTCTATCTATTTCTCTATCTATTTCTCTATCTATCTATCTATCTATCTATCTATCTCTATCTGTCTGTCTATCTCTATTTCTCTCTCTCTCTATCTCTCTCTCTCTATATATATATCTATCTATCTATCTCTCTCTCTATCTCTATCTCTGTCTATTCTATCTATCGCCTGTTTTTGGCTGTCACTTTAATCGAGTATATTAGAAATAATTTGGTCAGTTATTTAGAAATCGCATGCCCAGCTGTCCTTGACCGCAGTGGACGTCTCTCTCCTCAGGAAAGTGTTTCTAGTCCAGATCCGTGCTGAAGAAACCGAAGAGAAGTGTGTGAACCGTTTGTCCTTGTGTCTGAGAGAGGTGCGTGATCACACCTGAAATTGTCTCAGATTTCGTCTTGTTTCTATGATGTCACTTCCTCTTCCTGCTTGTCTGCAGGGCGAGAGCTTCACGGCAGGTTTCATGCAGGCGGCTCTGGGCCTGATCCTCCCCCTGGCGTACGAGTTTAACCCCGGGCTGGTGCTGGGGGTTGTGGGAGACAGTGGACTGAAGACTCATTTGGCTCCAGTCTGGGGTCACCTGACCAGCCTACTTCAGGGTGTGGCACAGGGCCGGACACTCGCTCTACTGCAGGTCAGATTCTGGGTTTTTTTTTTGTTTTTTTTACAGGCCCAAAACATCGATCTATACAGTATTTATTTGTTTAAAATGTATTTATTTATTTATTCTGAATATATTTGCTTTAAAGGTATTTGCATTAAATGTATTTATTTAATTGGTTTTAAATGCATTTATTTTAAATGCAATTGTTTTGAATGAAATTTTATTTATTTTTAAATGTAAACCAAATAAATGCTTTTAAAACAAATAAATACATAATACATAAATACATTTCAAATAAATAACTGAACACAGTTTGTTTATTTTAAGTTTAAATAAAATGTATTTGCTTTAAATGTATCCATTTAAATGGAAATGTATTTATTAGTTAAATTTAAATAAAATAAAAACTTTTAAAACAAACAAATGTGTTTTAAATAAATACATTAAAATAAACAAATAAATACATTTATAATTTAAAATACATTTATTTAAAATGTATTTATTTGTTATACATTTAAAATTATAAAATATATATAAATACATTTTAAAATATATAAATACTTGAACAAATAAATACATTTTAAATAAACACATTTGAAATAAATAAGTGAATTCAATTTCAATATATGCATTTATGTATTTTGAATGTATGGATTTTTTTGTCTATTTTATTTTGTCTATACTTCTGAATGAGAATTTTGGCCTGTACAATAAACATATAGATGTATTTTTAGTTATATGTCGTCTTATCACTATCTGTACTGTTGGGTTTCCACACAACACATCGTGTTTCATGACGTGGCATAGTGGTTAAGCCATGTCTGGTAAAGCTACAGTATATGCGTGTCTTAATGACAAGTGAATCACAATATATGCATGTCTTCAGGGCTATGACAAAGATCTGGTGGAGGTGACGGTCTCTGCCCTCTCTGGGGCCCCTGTTCCCCCCCTCGGGGTCTTGGGGGCCCCCAAACCTGAAGATGTTCAGATGATAGAAAAGCAGAGACAGAGGCTGCAGAAACGCAGGGCTTTGGGGCAGGGATGTTGGGGTCTGCTGCGGTGCACAGGTACTGAGACTGAATTAAGCAAATATTAGTCAAAACATACATCACATATGCTCATCTACACAGGCCAATGTTCATATATGGTCAAATATATGCATTCTGTGAACTTTCTGATGCTTTAATGTACTTACATGGATATATGAATAACTGTATATTTGCAGTTTCAGAAAGCTGATGGAAGCCTCTTGAACATTGAACAGCCTGCGTTTTAATGTCCAGTAATGGAAAATCATGATGACTTTTATTTTTTTGTACTTTTAACATTTTGTATGGTATTAAAAATAAACCTGATACAGTCTTTGTTGGTACCATAGTTTTTTTTTGACCGTGGTGTGTGTGTGTGTGTGTGTGTGTGGTCAGATGTGAGCTAAATCTGACAACCTCCATTTGGGGATGTAAGCGAATTATAATTGCTATGAATTATAAATTGCTTGCTGTATTCCTCATTTGTTAGTCGCTTTGGATAAAAGCGTCTGCTAAATGAACTAGGATTAATAAATATGATTAGTTTTAGTCAGACATCTTGGATAGCTAGGTAGATGTGTGTTGAGTTGTTTAGATCTGACTGACTATAAGTGTCTTAAGATGACAGAATGATGTTTATTACAACACTTTTCCATGACTGACTCTTAAACATATTGGTCATACTTCCTTTTTTACTTCTATGTGCCTCTTAAACTATTATCTTTCTTTTTTTTGTGTTATAAATTCTTTACCACACCCAGAGAAAACGGTGAGTAGCCTACACAGTTATATTTCTTTCTGATTCTTTGTTTTTCAGTATTAGATATTATTAGCCAATCTTTTGGTATTAGAGATATTCCGTACTTTATCATCTTTTTTCAGTGGTTTGCTGGTATTTTTCATTATCCATATGGTTGTGCATGGCATGTGATGCTTTTCCAAATATACTGGGTGGCAAATGTTACCAGCTAGCAATTTTAACATTAAAAGTAGTCGTCCAGTATCGCCGATTGGCCAGAATCCTCAGTTACCATAGTTACTTATTTTATTGGCGATATTTGTATTATCGATAACGGTATAATCACCTAGATTTATATCTATACAGTCAGAGCAGATCCATATTGAGTTTTACGTGATGAGGCTGTGAGGAATATAGTCTTACAGTTGTACTAGATCACGTTAGTTTCAAAACTCACAACTTTCAAATAGTTTTATGGGGTTTGTCTACTGAATGTTTTTAGTTTGTTTTTGTAAATGTTTTTTCAGTTAAACAACTGACATGTAGTACAATCTATTGAAAACACTATTTCTATTGCTCACGGCCTTATTTTCATTCCTGTCAAACTGACTAAATGAATAATGAAATCAAGGCATTAATGATTAAATTAATTATTACGGTATAAATACCCAATAAACACATACAGATAAATAAATTATTCTAAATAAAATAATAATTTTGTGTAAACTGATTAGTCTGTCTTGATCATCGATGAGAAGAGTAACAGATACCACGTGACATCGGCGCATATCTTTAGCACCGATCTAGATAATATTTTTCACATGAAAAATGACACTGAGTGATTTTAGTAACTACTGAATTGAAATCACATGGTAAAGAATTAAAATAGTAAAACAATTATTTTAGCCACTACGCCCCACCCCTTATAGACAATGCTTATTTCCATTCTTCTCACTTCTCCGGTTCTGTGACAGAAGCCGAGGATCAGATGGCCGCCAATCCGACGAGAGCGACCGGCCAGCCGGGCAAGATGAAGAAGGATGAGTCGCTGCTGGGAAAACTGGGAGGAACGTTATCTCGCAAAAAGAAGCTGAAAGAAGGTAATATTTTTAGGATATTGTAACTGTTAACAAAAGAAAGGAGAAAATACTGTCATTAGAAGAGCACATGACATCATGCAGTCATTGATTTTATTCTGTCCGTGGTGCTGCGCTTGATCAATAATAGATTTATGAAAATGATTCACTGCGGGATATTTAACCACTTATTTATGTTAAAATAGCCTATTTATATATTTAAAATAATAATTAATAGAATTAAAAGGCCTATATAATAGATACTTCTACCGGACTATTATAAGTAATTGTACAGTAGATATCCTAGTGTTATAAAGAATGTATGTGATTTACTCTTTGTATATTAGTATAACTTCATCCACAGTTATGTTGTGTTGTTGTCTGGGACAGAAATAGCCAGGTCACGAGCTCAAGGTTATTCAGATAACTTGAAGCAGGTTGCATTGTATTTCTAGTTAGTTATATTATTTTTCCCCTTTCAAACTCTCAAGAGTTAAAAATCTGTCTATGCTTTTTAGATTTGTTATTTTTGTTCAGTTTAAGATCAAACTTACCCTTCCAGGCTCCATCTGTGTGAACAGCTGCAGCTGCACAGTAAAGTGTGTGTGTGAACGTGTGTGTGTGTTTGTTTGTTCCTTAATGAGACACAAAGGCAGGAATGACAGAGACAAAAGCTGTTTTAAATAGTTTTTGTACTGTTTTAACCTTCAGTCAGTCACGCAGGAGTTACACAATGTGTTAAAGGCTCTTAAGTGACTCTTTGTTTAGAGCTTTGTTTTGGGAAGTTTGAAAAGAGTTTTGAAGTTTGAAGCGACTGCCTTGCTAAGTGGTTGCTATAGTCTTCTGAATGGTTGCTAGGGTGTTTTGGATGGTTGTTAGGGGCAGGGTGTTGCTAGGGTGTTCTAGCCAGTTGCTTGGGTGTTCTGGGCGGTTGCCAGGATGTTACTAATGTGTTTTTGCTGATTGTTAGGGTATTCTGGATGGTTGTTATGATTTCTGGTTGGTTGTTAAGGTGTTGCTAGGGTGTGCTGGCTGGTTGTCAGGGTGTTCTGGCTGGTTGTTTTGGTGTTCTGGATGGTTCTTGTTCTTGCTTGTTGTTTGGGTGTTCTGGATGGTTGTCAGGATGTTGCTAATGTGGTTTGGCTGGTTACTAGGGTTTTTGCCAACTGTTAGGGTGTTCTGGATGGTTGTTATGATTTCTGGCTGGTTGTTAAGGTGTTGCTAGGGGGTTTTAGCTAGTGTGTTCTGGCTGGTTGTCAGGTTGTTTGGGTGTTCTGGATGGTTTTTGTGATTTATGTCTGATTGTTAAGGTGTTGCTATGGCGTTTTGGCTGATTACTAGGATGATCTAGCTGGTTGTTTTAGGGTGTTCTGGCTGGTTGCTTAGGTGTTCTGGATGGTTGTTATGATTTCTGTCTGGTTGTTAAGGTGTTGCTAGGGTGTGCTGGCTGGTTGTCAGGGTGTTCTGGATGGTTCTTTGGGTGTTCTGGCTGGTTGTCAGGGTGTTGCTAATGTGGTTTGGCTGGTTACTAGGGTTTTTTGCAGACTGTTAGGGTGTTCTGGATGGTTGTTATGATTTCTGGCTGGTTGTTAAGGTGTTGCTATGGGATTTTAGCTGATTGCTAGGGTGTTGTGGCTGGTTGTCAGGTTGTTTGGGTGTTCTGGATGGTTGTTAGGATTTATAGCTGGTTGTTAAGGTGTTGCTAGGGCGTTTTGGCTGATTACTAGGATGATCTAGCTGGTTGTTTTAGGGTATTCTGGGTGGTTGCTTAGGTGTTCTGGATGGTTGTTATGATTTCTGGCTGGTTGTTAGCGTGTTCTGCCTGTAGAACATCATGGATGTAGTTTGAAAACTAGGAGGAAATACAATCATACATTTTTGATGGAAGTTTTGATGGAATGAAAATGTGATCATAAGTGTCTTACAGATGAGTGACTTTGGTCAAGCAGTGATGTTGTTTGTGGAGATGAGTAAGCATGACGTCTATAGCGCCACCCAGAGGACATTTGTTAGAAAGAGTGGGGTTTGTTTTTTCAGTAAAGTA